>PVJA010036355.1:0-21146 GCA_004027025.1 Myocastor coypus
AAAAAAAAAAAAAAAAAAAAAAAAAAAAAAGTTCTGAAACAAGAAAAATAAATTAAAAAAAATAAAATACAATGGGTGTCCAGGAACAACCAATCTTTAATAGATTTCCCTAATTTTTCCTATCCATAGTATCTTTTTAAAACTTATTTTTAATAAGAAATATCAATATGATAGTTTCACAACACATTAGTAGTATATTTACACTAACTGACACATTGCATATTGTCCTCACAATAGGAATATAGAGAACAGGGTGTGGACATAATATATTTTCTAATTGATATTAGTAAGGAAAGAAAAAAATACTCCTCTTTGAACTGAGAGGAAGTAGATGTATACATAGTCTAATGTATCCATAGTATCTTGATTCCATCTAAGTTGTATGATACAATTAGGGTGACTGATCATGAAAAAATAATAATTCTACACTTGTTATTTCTCAGTATGCTAGAATGGTAATTTTCACATAAATAACAGTTTGAAAATACCACTTGTTTTAATCATCCCTGAAAATGTTATTTTGTGAGCTTTTTGTGCAGCAGCTGCAAATATTTTTCCAGAGCAAGTCCAACCTTAAATGAGCCATGGATTTATGAGCCTGCAAGAATAAAACTAAATGTACACAAAGTCAGAAAATCTGAAAAGGAGAAAGAGGCAAAAACACAAATAAATATCTCCACTGCAGAAAAAGGGATGTGCATACGCCAGAGAGTCCACCCAGCTCTGCCCAGCGTGGGGCTCATGTCTGCATACGCAATGAGGAGAGGCTAGGCAGAGGTGGAAAAGAGGCTGGACCGAGGCTGTGTTGCCATGGAACTGAGAAGCTCCATTTCCTTGGCTTCTGTGTGAAAGATGACAGGTTCTTTCCTTTGTTCAGAAAACCGCTCTGGAAACAGCCTTGCCTCTTTCCCAAGGCACTGAAGCACTGCACTGTGAGGTCACAATGTAACCAAATTACATGAGAGGGAGATTTTTCTTTTGATTGCCATTCCTAAAATTAGGCCCTTCTGTGTGTGTTAGCACAACAGAAATAGCAATACTTGCTTCAAGGAGCCTGCTCAGTGGGGATACCAGGCACCATGGCTCCCAAACAGGCCTGCTGAATGCAGAGTGAATAAGCAGGTAACAGTAGGCAGTTCCAGTACTGTTAAGATTCTGTAAGTAGCTGTCTAATGTTGGTCTTCAGAAGTGGATGGTGTTTCAGAAGGGGTCTCAGAGGCACAAAGCACACAGAGGACTTGCAAAGCAGATGCTGGTGCCAGAGCATTTAATCAAAGGAAACAGATTTCCCAGTAGGACATTTAACAAGTGCACTTAATTGACTTTGGAGTTGCAGCAATCGGCTTGCTTTATTCTCTAGCCATCTTCATGATTATAAGTCAATACAGAGTAAGTGCAAATAGTTAGACAGTAAGGATGTTTTACCTCAGAGTTATAGCTGAATGTTTCCTGATATCTTCAATGGCAGCATCATTTTTATAGTAAAGTCATCAGGTAGGTACTCTGCAGTACCCCTTTAAAGATGTTTAACAGTTGGATAGACTTCTTCACTGCAGAAGTAGCACAAAAGCACACTAGCCACATGCAAGTTAATAAATCCTGTGACTATGAAGAGAAAGACAATGGAAGGATGAAAAAGATCTAAACATAGTTTCGTTATTTGGGACAAACATTTCAAACTTCAATTTCAAAAAGAATCAGTATAACTATCTGCCTCACACCCACCTTCAGCTTACTCTGAAAGACCTCTCTGACCACATTTTGTCATTCTGAAATAACTTGGAAATAGATTCAGGAGAAAAGAGGACTGTAAAATGTAAAATGATGGATACCACCGCTTTAGGTACAATTTTCTTTATGGCAGGAATGAATGCCTGACAAGTTTTAGACACCTAAGCAAAGCTAATATTAGGTTTAAAGATGAATGTGTGAAGAAAAAAATAAATGTTGATTAAAAATAAACTTGGCAATAAGAGAAAAATGTATTTAGCAGCATACTCTGAATCATACTTATGGTATCAAATGATTACAGGGATGTGACAGTCAGGTTTAAGTGTCAACTTGATTGGCACTGGAGCCACCAGAAGATAAGTAAAGCATTACTTCTCTGTGTGTCTGTTTGGGTCATATATTGGGTACTATATCTGTCCACCAGCCTCTTCCTTTCTTGTGTTATTGCTCTACTTTTCTTCTTGGCCACAAGGAAGCTTTGTTTCATCATGTACTTTTGCCAGGATGTCACGTCTTTGGAGTCAGCCAACCATAGACTAATTCCGCTGCAAACATGAGTTAAATTAAACAAGTCCTCCTTTAAGTGGTGTGTGTCAGGTATTACAACACAGCAAGGGGAAGGCAGACAAGTACTGAAAACTGGTATCAAGTGAGGGTTGCTTCTGTGATTACGAGATCACGTGACTCAGAAGCGTTTGGAATGGTTTGTGGGAGAAGTTTGGAAAAGTACAGAGAATCACACTGCAAAGTCTGGAATATGCTAAGCAGAGGCTGATGAATGATTCTGGTTGCAATACAGAGGACCAGAATGCTGACAGGAATTCAGCCAATAAAGGGCTATTTCCTAAGGTTTCATTTGGGAAATAGACCATCTGCCATCCATGTTATATTCTGGTGACAAATTCTTTGCAGGAGGCTAAGTTTAGGGGTAGGGGACATATTAATCTTGCAGAACAACTTCCAAGGCAACCCAACATTAGGCTGTGGCATGGGTACTGCTGACTGCTTTTAGGTAGATTTATAGTGAGAACACAGGGCATAAAGCAGTGCACCAAAACTTGGAACACATACGCAATTGGGGCCAAGGGAGGTGTGATTACTAAAGAGATAATCACCACTAAAAAAGAATCCAGTACTTTGAATAGGTACAAAAAGAAACACACCTGAGGACAACTCGGGAATTACCAAAATATGCCATCCATCACAGGCTCAAAGGTGCAGAATGTAAACTTTTTATTTGAAAACAGAGCCCCTAGGAGCCCTGCACTTAAAAAGGACCATAAAAGATTGGCTAATGGATTTATTTCACACTGCTCAGTCACCCAGAAATTCAGAGGTTATAGCAGCCATGGTTTAAGTGAGCCTGGCTTCTGCTTCCACTGACATCAGACCTTGGTGTAAGCCATCTGATGCTAGTTTCCCAGGAACAAGGAATGCATGCTTGCATAGTCATGGAGGCTTCCAGAAAGATTTGAAAAGAAAGTTGATGTGGGAGTCCAGACAAGGAGTCCCAGAGATGGCATTGCATGAAGAGGTGAGAATGAAACTGAAGCTGAATTGGAGACTACAGAAAATCAGAGATGTCAGGAACATGTAACATGTACAGAGGGAAGTTACAGTATGTGAACAGAGCTGGCCTAAGAGAAAGTCAACATAGATTTTAATCACCAAAGTCATAAATAGGGCCACCCATAACTCACATGTTATCACCAGGTATATCAATTGACAGACATGAGGTTGCAAGAGTTAATGTGTGCCCCTCCCAAGCACCTGTAATCCTAGTTCTTGGGAGGCTGTGAACAGGTGGGTCACTATGAATCTGACCTAGTAGTGAGACCCTGAACACCCCATAGACCCTTCCCTAAAATAAAATAAAATATTCTCATTAGTTTATATGCTCAATAGCTTTATCATCTATACCAACTTTTAAACAAGTATTTCACTTTCAAATAATAATATTCTCAGAAATAATACTAGAATATTTTCTAAAAATACTAAGACACTTTCTACCTGAGGATACTACTGAAACATGTCCATGTAAAGCACAATTCAGTATCCTTGTAAGCTACAGAAGTTGCCACAATAGAGTAAGAAATTCTGCATTCACCAAAGATGACCTGACTGCTTCTTCCTGTGGGCCCCATTTCCTATTAAATAGAACCAACACGATCTTCACCACCTTCCTCTCTTCTTAAGTGGTCCATAATCATGGAACTTGACAGCTTGTCATGGGTATAAGCATGGACCCAGCTGGGGCTTTGCTTATGCTTGGATATTCCTGCATGAAATTTAAGATTTAGGAATAATTGTGTCATTTACAAATGAAATTAGTTCTTTGACTAGAAAAACCTCAAACATTATACCCATCACATGCATCTCTAAGTATGTACATTGCTAGTGTAGAGTTGTGATTTTCTACCATTACACACAATTTTATATGAAGAATAAAAATACATATTAAAAACAAGATTTCTTCCTGCAGGTCAGCTCCACCTAAACGCCAAACTCTCAGTAAACAATCTGGCCATACCTACACAAGATACTTGGCAGATATGGGACTTTTAGGCTAGTGGTATTATTATTTCTGTTTAGCCAAAGATAAATAGACATATTTTTCTAAACTTGGGAATTAAATAATTGTTTCCTAGTCAAGATGTAATGGAGTTTTTATAACTACAACTAAAATTGGTCTCAATTATTGAGATTAATTCATGCAGGAATGTCAGCATTTTGCTTTGAATTGGCCTTGCAAATCAGCTGACATCAGGCAGCCAGAAAGTTAATGCAAGGAAATTTTACCACATGTTTCTGGTTTCTGTAACCGGGCAGTAACATTTACGATTGATGCCTGCCAGCGGAAGTCTTAGCCTTTGAGGGTTCTTTTTGGGATTCTTACCACTCCAAGATCCTTCTATTTTGCCAAATATTGAGGCTCTATCATCAGTGCTCTCAATAGTTTGTACTTACAGAAGTTACCACGAGTAGTTTTGTCATGTCTGTTTTAGCTATAATTCAAGACAGTAATCTCTGACATGAAATTTAATAAAAATATTATTTTAAACTGAAATCTGTTATATTTTTTGTGTATATCCCGTGTGTATTTTATTTTATTTTATTTTTAAACATCTTTTTTAAAAAAAATAACAGTTCCTTTTTTTTTTTTTTCTTGTTTCAGAACCTTTGTTTGTTTATTCACTCACTTTTATGGCTGGCTCAGCCCACCCCGAGGGCAGGGCTGGAGCAGCATGTGGTGCCAGGGATCAAACCGTGGTCCCTGAAGCTACCCAAGCTTTCCCAAGCAGGCGCTTTAGACCACTGAGCCATCCCGCCGGGCCCCACGTATTTTAAACAATTGGTTTTCTTTCCATTAAAGCACTTTGATATGTAAGTAGCCATTTAAATGTGAAATACTGTTTTCTCATTTTTACCATCTAAAATCAGCAAATTTGTGACATAGTGTCAGCCAGATAGCTCAGTGGATTAAAGTGCTTGCTTAGGGAGACTCAGGGTTCAGGGGTTCAATTCCCAGCCTGCCCTGCCCACCCCAGGGTATGCTGAGATGGTCACTGAGCCTGAGCATGGCGGTGCACACTTGCAGTCCCAGCACTTGGGAGGCTGAAACACAGGAGGATCACAGAGTCCAGTCTGCGCAGTGAGATCCTGCAGTCCCTGCACTGACACAGAGAAAAACACTGACATAATTGGCAACATCTTTTTCCTTTGTAATGATATATAAGACAACAGTGTGTCCTCACACAAACAGCATCTTAGATTCAATCTTTCCTAGTTCTCAGAGGGGAAAAGCAAAAGAAAGACCATATTCCTAACAGCAAAATGGCAACGCATTGAACTAAAAAGCACACAATGAACATTTTAACTGGAGAACATGTTTAACTTCTCCTAGTCTCAACTATGCAAGGACTATATATACATATATATATATACATATATATATGTATATATATACATATATATATGTATATATATACATATATATATGTATATATATGTATAGCATAGCAGAGGACTCTTCTGATTTTCCTTTAATAATTTTAATACCTTTACATATTTTAAAAACTCAGTCTTGTAATTATTTTTACATTTGTTGTATCTCTTTTTAAATAAGACAGTATATAAGCTTACATTTTAAGATTTGATGTAAGTTTCAGTTCACACTCAAAAGAGTAAAAATTTAGTACTTTTTTCTACTTCTTGTCCTTTACATTCTTAGTTTCCTGAAAAAATGGCATACATATATAAAATAAGCCATATTTTAAGCTTTTGAATAGAGCAAATTTAGTTTTCAGTCAAGGATCCTAGAAGAGTTAAGAATCTGAATCCTATTCAAAAAAGCAAAAAGACAAAAACATACCCCCTCCAAAATTCCTACCAGTAGTATTTTATGTCATGACACAATCTCTTCTGTTAAATAAAATACAGCACACATACAGTGATAGGAGGAAGAGAAGTAGATTCACTAATTTCAGGATTTAATTTGGCCAAATGAAAAGAGAAAAAATTCTTCCACATAGTACATAATATCTCAAATCATCATTAATGAACAGAAAGACTTTTAAAACAAGACAAGACTAAAAAGAATAAAACTGTCCTTTTAAAGACTCTTCTTTGGAGAAATAAACTTTTCTTGAAATATAAATGCATTTGTCTTTTATTTAAACTACAGTTTCCTTGTTATTTGAATAGTAATTTTCCTTTCATCATTTACAGAAGAATGCAGAAAGAACACTAATAATTAATTGCTTAGAAAACTCCACTATATAAAATCTTAAAATGCATTAGCATGACTATAAAAAAAAACTAACCTAGAGTCAGTAGGTTTCTGCAACTTTTCACCAAATTATTTTTCTGAAAACTACCACTTCAAAAGACAGACTAACAACATTCTTATAAATTTGATAGCCCATGAAAAAAAATTTGTTAGTGAAACATATGACAAGACATTTAATATACCAGAAAATTTACCATTTTATATTCACCAGACAAAAAGAAATAGGGTCCCTAAGTAAAAACTCAATTACTGACATTGCTTTGCTGTACAACAAGAATTCAAGTACACAACAAAAATTTTGAGAAAGTACTAATTTAATTAAGATATGAAACCATTAAAATACTTACAGATTCACTTAGCTCATCGATTAGTAAAGTTTGGATTTGCATGAACCACTCCTTATTTGCTGCAAACTACAGACATAATGTATTTAATAATACCAGAGTGTCTTTATTTTCATTTATCTTTATTTTTTTTCTTTCTACTCTTAAAATTCATTCATATTCTTGTCAGATAACTATGACCTTTAGTATTCAACTTAGAAATCTAGATAATATGATGGTCATCATGGAACATAATCACGGGTTACAAAGATGAACGGCTTTTTACAAAATGATTTGTAGCACTATAGGAGAACATGGAATTGAGACTTTAAATTTCAGATAAATAACTCCAACTCAAATGACACTGACTGACTGTGAGCTTCTGGAAGGAACCCACCTGGGGCAGCATGCGATTCTCTTCCTCCAGCTGTCTTACTCTGGCCTCCAGCTGCCTAACATAGGACAAGGTTGATTCTAAAATTAAAAAGAAAGAACTCACATTATCACAGAGATCTTGTGTGGTGCACAGTCAGTATATTTTTTGTCTTACTTGTTCAGATCAAACTATGCAACTACATTGTCTATTACAAAAAAAAAAAAAAAAAAAAAATGATTCTCCCAAAAGAAAGAAAAAAGAACAGAAGCTGCTGAAACAATAAGAAGTTTCAGACAATGACACAGTAGTAAGAAGTATTAGAGACATTTCTAGACAACAGTCCAGGCTTTTATGCACTAGCCAGCCCTCAGACCATTAAGCATCTCATGGGCATTCATCACTGTTTTCTCATTTTGTGTACTGTGCACACTCTTTTGCAATATTTCCTCTAACCAGATTAAACTCGAGCTATATTAAAATAAGGAAAGAATACTAAATATCTAGTTCCTTTCATTTTTAATCACCATTTTAAGTCTTATGAGTAATATTTGTTCTTCTTACAAATCTATAGATACTAACTCCATAATTCAGAAAACAGTAATGATAGTGTTAAATATTGAAATCTTCAACTGGATTTTTGCCCAAGTGTGACAGAGACCCAAGTTTGTCCCAAATTTCTAGGTAAGCCACGGAAAATGCACTGAGATTGATTATTTTCAATTCTTCACCAATTTAAATGTTCAAAGGTCAGAATCACATCTTGCCTAGTTTCTGTATCCTTTTGTCAGAAAAAAGAAAGGTCACAGGTAGAAGAAAGCAGTTTCATTTTGGAGAACAATCAAACAGTAACTCATCTTCATTAAAATGAACGTATTTAAGCACCTCATATAACAACATACCTGCAAGTCATTCATTTCAAGTGTGCTAAAATGTACAACAGAATCCTTCCTGAACATATTTCCATAGCTAGTATTAAAACAGCAAAGTCTCAGTATCCATGTCCTTTGGCCTCAAAAATCACTAAAAAAGCTGAAGACAAGAAGCAGCATATTTAAGAAGCAAGTATCTGGAGCCTCTAGTAATCTGAAGTTATGATATGGATGTAGCTTTAATACCTCGGTATGACATGCATCATGGAAATTCTGTCACTAATTTTCTTTACATAGGAGTTGCCTATTTTAATTTCTTTTTTATGTATGACTTCCAAAGTAGCAAACTTAACATTTTACTTTCATATCAGAAGTGCCAGTCTTTCATTTACAAATACAACAGTTAAGCTCATTTCTGCTGTAAACACAGCACACAAAGACTCACAAAAAGCAGTGTCACTGGCAGTTTAGGGATGCACTGACCACGTGTGTGATGAAGGAGTGCTCTTCTTAGAAGAATATACCCCCTGCAACTGTGGAACTTTGGATCATGTATACAACTACTCCTTCTTAGTTCAATGAGAAGACATTTTGTTGTACCAATAGTGATTAGACAAATTATCACATCTACACCCCGTCCGTGGTCTACTAAGAGCACAACAATATGCATTGTATCAAATACTGGAAATGTACTACTAACATGTTTTGAAACTGTCACATTGTTATTCCTTATTAAATGCAATAAAAACTTTATTTAACTGAAAATAATATAGAAATGCAAGGTGCGCAAGACCACAGACTTGTGCTATTTTATCTTAATGACATGAATGTTCCTTTATAGAATTTTCTAAAGGGAGTGCAAAAAAGCATACCACATAAATGAATACTAAAATTATCAATTTCATGAGTCTCCCTTACTGCATCAAATAAGTAAGTGATTCACATGTCGCCAGCAGGTGAGAATAGACTGCCTTATGTACAAGCCCAGTTCTCTCTTCTAGAGAAACAACTATGCACTAAGGGCCATCCAGATGAAAAGTTGACTGGCAATGCTCTTTTACACCATGAAAAAAGTAAGTACTTTTTCCTTCATTCTTTATTTACAGCTTAGCTTTGTGAGTCCTAAAACACACTACGACCAAGACTGTGATTCTTCAGTCAGTAGGAGAAACAATTTGCAGTGATTGCAGCACTATGTGAAAAAAAAAGCTACTGAATAATCTTTTTTTACATTGTAATAAATATTTCAGTTCAGAAAAAGGGAGGCAAATTCCAAAGTCTGGACATTCTCTAACTCCTAATTATAATGTTAATTGTAATGGATCAAGCTCAAATCTTTATTCCAAAGTCTTTATGAAAACATAGGCTGGGACAGGAGAGACAGGGAGTATTAAAAAAAAGAAAAAAAAAAAAAAAAAAACAAGAATGGAACTCAAGACTGCTTGCCAGGAAGGCTTTGTGCTGCTAAACTAGATCCCTGGCATGTGTATTTTTAAAAAGTTGAAAATTTTTAAATTACAAAAAAAAAAAAAAAAAAAAAAAAAAAAGGGAGAGGGCGGTGCAGGGCTGGCCAAATAACTCAGCCAATTAAAGTACCTGCAAGTAGGCACAAGTGCCTGGGATTAGATTCCCAGGCCTGCCTGCTGGCCCCCTACTGGGGCGCACTGAGGCTGCAACTGCGACTGGGCCTAGTGGTGATTGCCTGTCAATCCAGCTCTTGGGAGGATGTAAACAGGCGGATCATTATGAGTGAGATCTAGCAGTGAGACCCTGAACACCCTGTAGACCCTTCCCCAAATAAATAAATAAATAAATAAGCTTTACAGTGAAGGCAATAGTAAAGAAAGTTTGAGTTTCTCCCTTTAAAAATAATTATTATTTTACTGAGGCACTGTTCTGTTTGGAAGGAGGAGAAAGCCACTTATTATCAACTCTTAAATTTCTCAGTACACAAATTCCCTCAGGATATAAACGCTGCCCTCTGCCATGTGCCAGCCGGCCTTTGAGCCAGCTGAATATGAGTTGAAACCTCCAGTAACTGTGAGCTAAATAAACCTTTCCTTCGCTCATTTTGAGTGTCAGGTGTTTGTCCCAGAAAGGAGAGAAGAGTGACTAAGACAGCCTACATACAAAAGTTCTTACTATCCCTTACAATAAAACAAGCATCATAAATATGCATAAGAACTTCACTTGTCTTCTAAATAACTCCAATTTCAGAAGCAGAATGTATAAAAGAGGTTTTCTACCCCAAATGTCCATCAGTCCTCTGCTAGCCTTACACATAGGAGAATTAAAGTCTAGAAGGTAGTGAGCATGGCCTCCAACACTGAGGATTAGTTTGATACATTCAAAATGTTTTGTTTCATTGTCAAGGCACTGCAAGTAATTCTGAACTCTACACAGACAGTTAAGTATTAAGTTCCTTTTCCTTGCTGACTTTAGATATTCTTGATGGATTTGCCTTTACAATAACTAGATATTTTCCTTGGACCATATTTTTGACTCAACTTCACTTCAATTACCTGAACCTGATTTTTTCCTCTATGAGTTTGAAACTATTCTGATCAACATATAAAGTTCTTGGTGATCAGGGAGATAACTCAGTAGAATAAGGGCTTGCCTGGCAAACTCAAGGTCCTGAGTTCAATCCCTGGTACCAAAAAATAAATAAATAAAATTCTCTATACCTTTGGGTTTCTAAAGCCCTATTTCTCTCCCTATGCAAATATTCATTATGATATTGATCACAAATCACTCTAATTTTTATACATAAAAGACTAGGCATTAGTAGTTAAGTTTCTAAGGCTTGTAAAAATTCTAAATAATTTTGATTAGATCAAGCCCTATGGTATCCCTTTAGAGCAGGAAATAAAATATAGCCCAAAGTAATAAAAACTACTGTATTTATAAGAATGTAAATAAGCAAAATCATTTGGCAGACTTGGTGGGCATGGAGCACAGAAGCTAGCTTTTCTGTGGCTAACGGAACGTGGTGATTGAAATGTTTGTCCATTCCAAAACTCATGTTGAAGATTGCTGTAGTATCATTAAGAGGTGAGACCTTACAAATAGTAGTTCAACAGGACAACCCTGTATGAGTGACACTGGTGTTTCTCTCAAAAGGGGATGCCTGGTCCACTTTCACTTTCCTTCCCTGTAGTCATGCAGCCACACAAGATGGTCCTTGCCAGAAGCTACTTCCTCAATCTTGGTCTCTAGAAAAATGAGACAATTATTATAAATTATCTAGCCTCTGGTATGCTTACATAGCTGTGCAAAATGGACTATGAAGACCTATTGCAACCAAAGATGCTATTATGGTTTGTGTCTAGTTGTTCCCCCAAAGCCTCCTGCAGTCACGGGTCAGCTTCTGGAGTTTGTGACTGATGCTTCACTCAGTGCTGAGATTGCAGGTGGGAGGGCTACACCCTGGCCCTAGGATGGCTAACCTGCATTGCAGTGTAAGCAGGGAAGGCTAGCCGGCTGCCTGAGCTGCTGCCGCTCCCTTTGTTCTCTGCACCAACATGAGCAGCTGCTCCCTGCCAAGTGCCGCTCTGATTTGGAGCCAGCTGAGTATAGATTAAAACCTCAACAAACTGTGACCTAAATAAACCTCTCTTTCCTTAATCTTGAGTGTTAGGTATTTTGTCCCAGCAAAGAGAAATGTAACTAAGACATACCAAAAACCACAGGATTTCTAATTTATAAGCAATTTCTTCAGTAAAGTTCAAGAGCAAAAGATATGACTGGCACTGAGCTGGGCGTGGTGGCACACGCCTGTAATCCCAGCACTCGGGAGGCTGAGGCAGGAGGATGGGTGTGAGTTCAAGACCAGCCTGGGCTACAAAAGTGAGCTCAAGCCCAGCCTGAACTGCACAGTGAGACCCTGTCTCAAAAAGACAAAAAAAAAAAAAAAAAAAAAAAAAAAGATATGACTGGTACTAGTTCCACACTGATTCCTCTACACATAGGCTTTTACACATTCCTAAGGAAATTAGCTCAGACCTTTACATTTAAAACATCATTATGTAATCAATTTTACCTAAACAATGGTGCTTATACTCTCATTGGCTGGCCATAGTCTTTGTCCCACCTCATACCCACCTAAGCTAGTTCCCACCTCTTCTCTATAAAAGTCCCTGGAAGAGACAGCTTCCAGGGGACACACACTCAGGACCCCCCTCCTGTCCCTCTCTTGGACAGGAGCTTTCTTTCTCTCAATAAACATGTTCTGCTAAAAAAAAAAAAAATCATTATGTTCTAATAAAAAGAGCTTCTCTGTCTTCCTTCAGGACGTCTGGGTCAGTCTCCTACATGGAATTCATATTAGTTCTAGAAGTATAAGTTACTATATTTCTCATTATAATTTGATAGTTTTCTTATTTTTTTTTAAATCTTGCTGAGGGGCCAGTGAGATGGTTCAGCAGTATAAAGCACCTGCTTAGGAAATCTTAGGCAGCCACCCGGACTGCAGTTTGATCCCTGGCACGACATGCTGTGCCAGCCTCAGCCAAACTCTCAAGGAAGGCTCAGTTGGGCATAAAAAAAATAAAATAAAATAAAATCTTGCTGGAATCAGCACTTTAAAATTTGCCTGGACATTTGATTCATACTACCTTTTTGGCAGAGATAGGACTTTTTTTTTTATGAGGCTTTAATTACCCTAACTAAAGTAAAAACTGTTTTAAGTCTTTCTCTAATCCCACACCTATAAAACAAATTTCACCCTTCTGAGACCCTTCTCTGTGCCAATCTGAGGAAGAAGTGAGGCAATTAATTCTATCCCTCTAGTCTATGAAGAAATCTGCAATTTCTCACTGACCTAGATTTTTCTAGCTTCTGTCCATCCCTTCCTCTAGCCAGAAATATTTTTCCATTCCCACACTGCCTAGTCAAATGTTCCCCGTTCTATTTATAAGCTAAAAAAATCTAATATTTATAATTGCCAAAGATTGGAACATACTGCTTTGTACATAATGTGTTCCATGTTGGTGGGCATCTTCAGGGAAAGCCCAGTGAGATGTTGCAAAGATTTCCCTGAGTACTACTGGGCAAGTCTCCATAACTCTTACGATCAATAATTCTACAATTCTAAGTTCTTTCCACTCCATAAGTCTCTTTCAGTTTCCCTTTTAAAAATAATTTTATTTATTTATTTTTAACTTTTTATTTTTATGTTATGGCGGCTCAGCCTGCCCTGGGGGTGGGGCTGGTGCAGCATGTGGTGCCTAAGCAGTTGCTTTAGACAGCTGAGCTATATTGCTGGCCCCTCAGTCTCCTTCTCGTCATTTGCCAATGAGTCCTATACTGAGTGTTTTGCGATTTCTTCACTTATAATCTCATAGTATTATTTCCAATATTTGTCAAAATACGCTACATGAAAATATTGTCCCAGCCCCAACACATCGATGGTGATGGTCCCTGAAGAAGTCAATATATACTTGATGATAGGCTTTGATATTAAACTATCATCATCCAATAATTATTATGGGCTGCATGCCAGATGCTCTGCTAGGTATTGGAGATACCACAGCAAGAAAGAGTGATGAGATCTCAGTTTCATGGCAGACACATGCCAGCAAGGAAGACAGACAATAAAATAAACCAGTTAAGTAAAATATTATATGAAGACGAAATGTAAAATAAAGACAACCAAACAGCATAGGAGGATTGAGCAATTTTGGAAAGAGCAGAAAGGCCTGAGAAGAGTTTTCTGAAAAATCCGACTTGCAAAAAGTTGACAGCACAAAGGCCTTAGACAGAAGAGCTGTAGGCCACAGGAAAGGCTGTGTTCAGCCACTTTCTGGAACCCAGTCATGATGGGAGAAGTGACGGCAGCTTGTGACCAGAATATATTTTGTCACCTCCTTCACTGCTTGAGCTTTCAAAGCCTTGTGCTCTTTGTTAGCTTTTTACACTTAGACCCAGTTGTAGACTGTTTGACTATTAAGCTTTCTTTTTACGAAAACCTTGGTATTATACTTGCTTTTTCTTTTCACTCTACTTCTCATCCACTGGGAGATTCTGTTGACTCTATCCCCAAACTATTCTGTAAAGCACACCTCACCGGAGCATAACAAGTGTGGACATTCCACAAGACACAGTTCTCACAGGTATCCCTGCTTCCACTCTTCCCTTCTCCTCTCCTAGGTTAAATTATTCATAATCTATTTTGAATCGATGGCAGCAAGAACATTCTTTTCAAAGTGCTAAATCTGGGGCTGGGGAGATAGTTCAGTGGCGCAAGTGCCTGCCTAGCAAGTGCAAGGTTGTGAGTTCGCACCCCAGTCCCACAAAAATAAATAAATAAATAAATAAATAAATAAATAAATAAATAAATAAATCTGATCATATCACTCTTCACATAAAACCCAAAGTCCTTAAAAAGCCTGGCAAGACCCTCTGCCATCTATTTGACTGTCGGTTAGCCGTCCAATTTTATGCCATCCAGCGCTCTGTTACAACCACAAGACTTCTTCTCTGCTCCTGGACATTGCAGGTATGCTCCTGCCAGGGAATTTTGCTTTAGTTGTCCCCTCTTCTTGACATACTCTTCACCTAGACAGCAGTTGTAATGCCCTTCCCAAGTTCTACAAGTCTTCATTCAAAATTCAGCTTCTCAATGTGACTCAACCAGTCTTCAGTTACCACAGTCCGCTGTCACCTCCACCACACACCCCTGACCTCCTGGACCCAACTGTACTTTCACCAAAACACTTTATCATTTTCTATCATGTGAATTAGCTTGTTTGTATGTTATATCTATTGCATAAAGGTTGTCTCTCCCTAGCAGGATGTAAATTCCATGAGACATCAGTGAAAGCAAGCTCGTCAAAGCTTTCAGGGATATCAGCCCTCTGTGGCACACAAGCCATAGGTTCACCGCCACTAAGTCACAGACCTTTGTCTATTCTACTGAGTGATTTAGTGTTCAAGAAATAGTACAATGTACAACAGTTTTATAAAATGAACAAATCAGCCACTTACATAGATAGTTCCTTGAAAGTAAATTATTTCAGGGGCTGGGGAGATAGCTCAATGCCTGTCTGGCAAGTGCAAGGTCATGAATTCAAACCCCAGTCCCACCCCCCTGAAAAAAAGTAAATTTTTTCATAATGCAGTTCAGGCAAGATAGAATTTATATTGAATTGAAGCCTAATACTAGTTCTGTTGCATTATTTCAAAAAAATCATTCTATAGAGGAGCTGGTGAGATACCTCAGCAGAATAAGTGCTTACCTGGCAAGTGCAAGGGCCTGTGTTCAATCCCCAGTTCCACAAAAACATTTTTAAAAATTATTCTATGTAACACTTAACTTTATTTATTTAGTTTTTTTAGAGCATATTTATTGAGGGACAGAAAGCTTCTGTCTGAGAGAGGGACAGGCGGGGGGTCCTGAATGGTTGTCCCCTCAACACTTAACTTTATTTATTTATTTTTTAATTTATTTATTTATTTATTTTCTTGTTTCAGAACCTTTGTTTGCTTATTCACTCATTTTTATTGCCGGCTTAGCCCGCCCTGAGGGCAACGCTGGCGCAGCATGTGGTGCCGGGGATCGAACCGCGGTCCCTGAAGCCGCCCAAGCTTCCCCAAGCAGGTGCCCCAGACCACTGAGCCATCCCGCCGGTCCCCAACACTTAACTTTAGATGGAAATCATAAACAGGTTTTCAAATCACATCAGATCTAACCATTTGTTGGTAATTACAATAAAATCTGAAATGTGTTCTCATCAGCATCAAGATACATGCATGTGCCTATTGCTCTCCGTTCTTTTGGTTGGTTGCCTCTGCCACCATTTTTGTTGTTATTCCGCCGCCATGAACTGGATGCTCTCTGCTTTGTTCCACTCAGCCTTGGGCCAGCCGAACATGGACTAAAACCTCCACAAACTACTTCCAGCCCGCCTGCCAGATGTCTCCAACCCTCATGCCTGAGCTCTCTTCCCGTGCACAGACAAGGACTAAGGACTTCCAGCCTGCCCAACAGAAGTCTCCAGCCCACATGCCCTGCCATGTCAGACTTCCTCTGGCCCACTGTGAGAGCAGCCAATCCAGCAACTAAGCCCAACATATGACTCAGACCTTCAGCCAGATACAAGCATAACCTGTCCAGCATTAGGTCCACCATCTGAGTCACACCTCCAGCCCGACACAAGCTTAGCCCAGTGAGGCCCTCCAGGTGAGTAAAACCTCCCACACCAGGGCTAAAAGCAGCTCAGCTGACCCAGAAGCCCAGACTGAACCAGAACCAGAACTAACCCATGGGGGCATGAGGTCTTACACCAAAAGTCACTGCTATACAGAATGATACAGACAAGGAGCAAAATGAAATCTCAGCTCCCGAACCCACCTGTAATAGATACAGGAGACAGGATCATACAAGAAAGTGGGAATCATGCAGACAAAATCTCTGAATTGACAGCTTCTGAGGTAAACAGACAAGTGCAGAAATGTATAGAGCAGCTAAGATCAGAGTTAACATGTCAAGTAGAAGAAAGAAATGCATGAGCTAATAGATTCTGAAGTAGAAAAACAACCACAGAAAGGTACAGAGGAAACCAGGGCAGAAATAACCAATGAAGTTAAAAAAGACACCTCTGAATTAATGGCAGCTAAAGTAGGGGAACAACTACAGAAAGGTAGAGAGGAGAACAGAGCAGAAATAATCTCTGAACTAGAGAAAGACAGAGGATAACTATAACGAGAGACTTCAGTACTATTGAAGATATTGATAAAAAATTAGAGGAGAATAGAAAAATGATGGACTTACTGAGTGAACCACATAGGAAAGAAATAGATCACATGAAATGGTTTGAAAGAGATATACAAGAAAATAAAATCTCAATCACAATCTGGCAAAATCATATGAAGTAAAGTGAAGACAGAATCTTACATCTTGAAGACACCGTTGCAGCTAGTGAAAAGGTAAGAAAGGATCTCTTAAAAACAACCAGGGGGCCAGGGAGATAGCTCAGTAGACTAAGTGCTTGTCTGGCAAGTGCAAGGTCCTGAGTTCAATCCCCGGTACAACAAAAAAAAAAAAAAGCAAAAACAACCAGGATGCAGGAAAAAATAACTCCACATCTGCAAGATGATGCAAAAATGAACAACATGAGATAAATAGGAATCAATGAGAAAGAAGGAGTTGACACAAGTGCTATAGAAGGAATATGGGCAGAAGTAATAGCAGAAAACTTCACAAATTTGACAAAACAATCGGCCATTCAGGTAACTGAAGCATATAGAACTCCAAATAACATCAACCCGACTAAAAACACAGCCAGACATATAATAGTCAAGATCCCAGAAATCCAGCAAAAGAACAATATACAAAAAGCTGCTAGAGGGGCCTGGCAGGATGGCTCAGTGGTCTAAAGCGCCTGTAGGTGGCTACAGAGACCGTGGTTCGATCCCTGGCACCACATGCTGCGCCAGCCCTGTTCTCAGTGTAGGCTGAGCCGGCCATAAAAATAAATAAATAAGCAAAAGTTCTGAAAAAAAAAATTAAAATTAAAAAAATAATAAATAAAAACGGCTAGAGAAAAGAAACAGCTCACATTCAAAGGAAAACCCATCAGAATAATGGCAGATTTTTGTTCACAAACCATGAAGTCAAGAAGAGCATGGAGCAGAGTGCTTCAAGTCCTCCATGAAAACAAATTCCAGCCCAGACTTCTATATCCAGCAAAACTCTCCTTCAAGTACGATGGAGAAATGAAATACTTCCATGATAAGGAACAACTAAAGAATTTCATGACATCAAAGCCAACCCTACAAGGTATATTAAAAAAAATTTTAGAGAGAGATCATAACGATCCAAACTCAACAAACGAGAACAGAAAGAACCCACCAAATAGGACAACCAATTAAACACAGTAGAAAAGGAGTTAAACACTAGTAAGTAAAACGCATGCCAATCATCAGTCAATACATTGCAATTATAACCTTCAATGTAAATGGTCTCAATTCTCCAGTTAAAAGAAATAGACTGGCAGAGTGAATAAGGAAGCAAAATCCAACCGTATACTGTATACAAGAAACACACTTAACTCATAAATAAACACATTGGCTAAAAGTTAAAGGGTAGAAAACAATACTACATGCTCCAGCACCTCAGAAAAAAGCAGAGGTAGCAATCTTGTTTGCAGACACTCTACACTTCAAATCAAGCTTGGTCAAATGAAATAAAGAAGGCTACTACATACTGGTTAGGGGAAAAATTCTATACACCGAACATGGGAGCACCAAGTTATATAAGACAAACCTTAATGGACATGAAAAATCTCATATCTAATACCATAATCCAAACAGGAGACCTTAACACCCCTTTATCCCAAAAAGATAGGCCAAGCAGACAAAAAGTTAGCAAACAAGTAGCAGACCGGAACCGGAACCTGGAACAATTTGATTCAGTGGACATACACAGAGTGTTCCAGCCAAACACTTTAGAGTAAACATTTTTCTCAGCTGCTCATGGGACATTTTCTAAAATAGACCACGTATTAGTACATAGATCATGCTTAAGTATACGCAAGAAAACAAAAATTATCCCATGCATACTATCTGACCACAGTGCACTGAAATTGGAAGTAAATGACAGAAGAAATCACAAGAACCCCAGAAATATGTAGAAATTAAACAGCACCCTTCTCACCAACCAGTGGGTTACAGATGAAATTAAACAAGAAACTAAACATTATCTACAATTTAATGAAAATTCAAATACAACTTACTGGAATTTATAGGATGCAATGAAAGCAGTTCATGGAAATTTATAGCCATGAACTCATATATTAAGAAGACAGAATGGGAACAAATAAATACTCTAAGGCAACACCTAAACCAACTAGAAACGGAAGAGCAAATAAAATCCAAAGCCCAAAGACAGGAGGAAATTATAAAGATTACAGAAGAAATTAACTCAATTGAGACAAAGAAAACAACACAAAGAATTAATGAATCCAAAAGCTGGTACTTTGAAAGATTAAATAAAATTGGTAAGCCCCTAGCTAACCTCACCAAAAAGAGGAAAGAAAGGACTCAAATTCAAGAATAAAGAACAAGAAGGGTGAAATTACTTCAGACCCAACAGAGATTCAGACGATCATAAATAAATATTTTGAGAATCTTTACTCTCACAGAATTGAAGACACAGAAGAAATAGACAGATTCCTAGAAAAGTATAAGTTACCAAAACTGAATCAAGATGATATAAGAACTGTCAACAACCCAACAACAGCCAATGAAATACAAAATGTAATAAAAAGCCCACCAACAAAGACAAGTCCAGGACCTGATGGATTCACCACTGAATTCTACAAGAACTTTATAGAAGACATAACCCCAATACTTCTCAAACTCTTCAAGGAAATTTGAAAAGGAAGCAATCCTCCCAAAATCATTCCTAGAAGCAAGTATTACACTGATGCCACAACCAGAAAGAGACACAACTAAAAAAGAGAACTACAGGCCAATTTCTCTCATCAACATAGATGCAAAAATTCTCAATAAAATACTCACCACTAGAATGCAACAAGTTATCAAGAAGATTATACACCATGACCAGGTAGGATTCATCCAAGGAATTCAAGGATGGTTTAATATACACAAACCTATAAATGTGATATATTATATTAATAGACCCAAAGCCAAAAATCACATGATTGTCTCAGCTGATGCACAAAAGACCTTTGTCAAAGTTCAACACTCATTCATGTTTAAAGTACTGCAGAAAGCAGGAATAGAGGGACTCTACCTCAATCTGATAAAAGCCATCTATGATAATCCAACAGCTAACACAATTCTAAATGGGGAAAAACTGAAACGTTTTACTCTCAAATCTGGTACAAGAAAAGGATGTCCTCTATCACCACTCCTACTCAATGTAGTTCTGGAATCACTAGCTACAGCCATTGAACAAGAGATAGAAATAAAAGGAACAAAAATAGGTAAAGAAGAAGTTAAATTATCATTAGTTGCAGATGACATGATAATTTATTTGGAAGACCAACAAGCTATTAGAATTAATACAGAAATTCAGCAGTATAGCCGGTTACAAAGTCAACACACAATCATCAACGGCATTCCTCTATATAGATAACAAACAAACTGAGAGAGAAATTAGAGAAACGACACCCTTTACAATAGCACCAAAGAAAATGAAATATTTAGGCATTAACCTAACTAAAGAAGTAAAAGAGCTTTTCAATGAAAAATACAGTACTCTTTTTAAAAGAGATCCTATAGGATTTCAGAAAATGGAAAGATATTCCCTGCTCCTGGATAGAAGAACCATCATTGTGAAGAGGGCCATACTTCCTAAACTGTTATATAGATTTAATACAATTCCTATCAAAATACCATCAACATACCTCACAGAACTGGAGAAGTCATTTCTAAAATTTATTTGGAACCAAAAAGACCCAGAATTACAAAGACAATCCTGGGCATCAAAGGTAAGGCAGGAGGCATTACAATTCCTGATCTAAAATTATACTACAGAGCTACTGTGATAAAGCATGGTACTGGCAAAATAATAAAATAAAATAAGATAAAATAAAATAAAATAAAAGCCCTTAGGATCAATGGAATAGATTAGAAGATGCGAGAGTAAATACAAACACACTCAACCACCTTATTTTTGACAAAGGGGCCAAACATGTTTACTGGAAGAAAGATAGCTTCTTTAACAAATGGTGCTGGAAAAACTGGCTCTCCACATGTCGAAAACTAAAATTTGACCCAGGTCTATCACCATGCACTAAACTAAAATCAAAATGGATTATAGATCTAACTATTAAAATAGAAACGCTAAACCTCCTAGAGGACAAAGTCGGAGGAAATCTTAGACATCGGGGTAGGCAAAGAGCTCATGGAAAAGAATCAAAATGCACATTTAACACACGAAATAATCAACAAATCGGACCTCCTCTGGCTGAAAAGCTTTTTCATGTCAAAAGAAATTACCAACAGTGTGAAAAGACAATTCACAAATTAAAAAAAAAAAAAAAAAAAAAAAAAAAAAAAAAAAAAAAAAAAAAAAAAAAAAAAAAAAA
>PVJA010036356.1:0-21132 GCA_004027025.1 Myocastor coypus
AAAAAAAAAAAAAAAAAAAAAAAAAAAAAAGGCACTAGCCATGAAATTGTAAGCAGAGACAATGCCCAAAATATTAGACATTTTGGGCCCAGCGGGATGGCTCAGTGGTCTAAAGCGCCTGCTTGGGAAAGCTTGGGCGGCTGTAGGAACCACAGTTCGATCCCCGGCACCACATGCTGCGCCAGCCCTGCCCTTGGGATGCGCTGAGCCAGCTATTAAAAAATGAGTGAGTAAACAAACAAAGGTTCTGAAACAAGAAAAAAATAAATAAATAAAAAATAAAAAAATTTTAAAAAAATATTAGACATTTTGAAGATGATTTTTTTTTTTTTTTTTGGTCTTTTTGAGGCAGGGTCTCATTATACAATTCAAGCTGGCCTTGAGCTCATTTTTGTAGCCCAGGCTGGTCTCGAACTCACACCAATCCTCCTGCCTCATCCTCCCAAGTGCTGGGATTACAGGTGTGTGCCACCACACCCGGCTTGGTTTCTTTTTTTTAAAAAGTAGTATTTTATAGATAAACATACTGCCATTAAGGGGTTATATTGTTGCAAAATATCTATGTCTATTTGAACTGACGATGGAGTAAATATTTCACAATCTACAGAATATGGTATGCTAGTAAAAATGTCATTAGAAATTAAACACTCAGCATAGATTATTATGATCCACTATTTTAACTACTGATGGCCAATATTGTTAGATTGCAAACAGAGTAAGAAAGACAGGTAAAGTTTAACTATATGCCCCTTTCAGTTAATCTATTTACATTTATTCTACTTTTTGGGTGGGGCTGGTACAGCACGTGGTACTGAGGATCAAACCGTGGTCCCTGTGGTTGCCTAACCTTGCCTAAGCAGGCGCTTTAGACTGCTGAGCCATCTCACTGGCCCTATATTTATTCTCATGTTTTTGGAGAGTAATCATTTCTAGCTGTTTACATGGAAGTGCACTGAGGACTACCTACTTAGTGAAATGGGAACTACTTCTGCTTCCAGCCCAAAGAGTATACACATATTTCTGGACTGTGGATACATACCTGTGCTGCTTTTTGGTAGGAGTCTCATGCTCTGTCATTTCTGGCATGGTGACAGTGAACAGCACCTAAAAAGGAACAAAAGGAGACAGAAAGTTTAGTCACTCTAGAATCTTGAGAAAATGATCAATAATGACTTGATTTGCATACAAAAATGCTAAGAAATACAATGATATTTAAAAAGCACTGAGTTAGATATTGTGAATGGAAAGACATATAAGAAAACAGAGCAAAAAAGTATAGCAGGCAAATATAAAACTTGGTGCATATTAGATGTGAAGAACTGCCACAAAAACACTTGAAAGGATTCAAGCAGAAAAACATCACTGTGGCCTTGGAAATCAAGAAAACATTAAATGGGCTGTAAGTTTGATCGAGACTTAGAAAGACAGGTAGCACATAATTTATTTGCAGAGTATATAGAACATAGAAACATACATACATAGGAAAAGTCTGGAGGCAAAAAATATTAATATATTAATCATAATTATGTAAATTACCAATATATTAGGGACTTTTATACTATTTTCAATAATTTTATAATGAAAATCCTAATCCCAAATCCTGGAAACTGACAATCTTCCAGAGGGTCTGCTGAGCTGGTTGGCTGTTCTGGCACATTGGATGAGATGCAAGTGTCACTGCTCCCTGTTCCTCTGAGAAAAGAAAGTTGCAAGGATGAAGTCCAAAGTTGGAAAACAGAGCTTGCGCCATTGCCCAGGTGTCAGGTCTTGGACAAGTTGTCTAATCCCTGGAACTTCAGATGTGTTGAACCTGCACTGCTTGATCATTTTCAGATAGGAATGAAATAATGCAAGCAAACTGAGGACCTCGCTACACCTATAATGCCGGAACTCTAAGAACTAGAGGAAGGAAGAGTGTCATGAGGTTGAGGCCAGCCTGACCTGAACTACACAATAACAACATATCAAGAAAGAAAGGAGGGGCCCAGCGGGATGGCTCAGTGGTCTAAAGCGCCTGCTTGGGCAGCTTCAGGGACGGCAGTTTGATCCCCGGCACCACATGCTGCGCCAGCCCTGCCCTCAGGGCGCGGGCTGAGCCAGCCATAAAAGTGAGTGAATAAACAAATAAAGGTTCTGAAACAAGAAAAAAAATAAATAAATAAAACAAAAAAATTCTTAAAAAAAAGAAAGAAAGAAAGAAAGAAAGGAAAGGGAAAAGGGAGGGGAAAGGTAGATAGCAGGGAGGGGAGGGGGAAAGAGGAAAGAATAGGAGGGGGAAAGAGAGGGAGAGTGACAGTGAGACTGAGAGTGAGCAGAAGACAGCACAACACCATGCCTAACAATAATGAGGATTTAAGAAACATCAGCTGTAAGTGCTAACGAAGTATTTCAGGGTGAGCTCTATCCCTAGAAAGGAGGGAATTTTACTTGCATAAAAGGGAATATAGCCAAATAGCCAAGAGTGGTGGCATATGCCTGTATTCCAAGTACTCAGAAGGCTGAGGAAGGAAGATTGTCAAATATTCCAGGCAGCCTGTGCTATGTAAGTACATTCAAGGCCAGCTTAAATTACATAGAGAGACCCTATTTCAACAAACAAACAAACCAAATACAAAAAAAGGAATTAAGGCAGGCAAGGGGACGATGGTAAGTACTGATTACAGCAACCAACAGAGAATGTATATTTAAGACCCATTCCCAGCAGCTTATTCCCTATTCTAACTTCTCTCTATAACTTATGAAGGTGCATGGGCCTAAAGGTTTTGCACTCACTTTAGATAACCACTTAATAATAACATGATATGGGACAAATTAAGAAATAATCTGGTCACCTTTCTCACCCAAAGATTTGCAGTTTCTTCACTTTTGATTCCTGGCTTCCAACACCTCCCGTTTCTGATCCAAATCTATCATCTTCAGCCAGAAGATGGTCTATAGGTTATGTTTTCTTCTAACTATAAAAGAGAAAAATCAGTGAATGTTTACAGTTGTTGGGAATCCATGAGAGGCATGTGGGTTAAGGGCTGGCATGTGATGGCATGTGGGCAGATCTTTAATGGCACGTATGAGGACCCTGAATTCTCCCAATTTGAAAGAAAATGAACACAATTGCTCCCAAGTCACTTTCCAAAAGATTACCTATGCTCTATCCCACAAAGATGGTGTCATACAAGCCATGGATGGCCCTGGAATACTCTTCTATGCATGTTCATGGTCCCTTAGTCCTTACTACCTGTGGTTACCTCAAGTCCCCCACCTAGATCTGCCCTCAAATCTGATGATCTTCCCTTCAATTTCCTACTTTCCCCTTTTCTCTCACAATAGTGACTGAAAACTTTAGATAGCACTCAGACCTGTGTGTGAGACATGCTCTAAAAAACAAATACAGCCTGTGGATATAGCTTAGCAGCCTAAGTGCATGCCTGGCAAACACAAGGTCCTGAGTTCTATGCCAAGAGAGAGAGGCAGAACGAGAGGGAGAGGAGAGGCAGAGGAGAGGGAGAGAGAGAGACGGAGAGGGAGCGTGCACAGATTTCAGGTCATCATCCAAGACTCCATAAATGAGAAGCCTTGGGAAGTACCAGGAATTTGCATTTTCAACAAGTTCTTTATGTGCTTTTTGGTTTTTTTCCTTCTTGTCTTTCCCTCTTTCTTTTTTGGCACAGAAAGTGAGAAGCTTAGTTCTATTTTAGGGCAATATTTCCTGAACAAAAGTTTCTTCCTATTGGTTTTGTATCTATTCTTTCTACCCCTTCTCCTATTTGTAGGAAACCCCTTCTCTGTAGCTCTTCCTTTATTCCACTTTTAATCAATATAGAATTTGTATGTTCTGGAAACTTTAAGCTTTATTAACTGATACATAAAAATTATACACATATGTCCCTTTATTAGTGCCTTCAATCTCCTACCAGCTTTAATTTAAAAAAATTATTATTACAGATTGAACCCAGGGACACACATACGCAAGGCAAGCATTCTACCATTAAAGTAACACCCCAGACCTTCACTTTTTTTCTTTTTTTGAGACAGGGTCCTGTAAATTGCTAGGCCGGTCCTGACCTTGCAATCCTTCTGCCTCAACCTTCCAAATAGCTGCGATTACAACAAGCACACAACACCATGCTTGACTATCACTTCTTTATGAGAACACTTGAAGTTTTTCTTCTGGATTTTTTAAAAAACTGTACATTCTCATTACCCTTATTCACCCTACTGTGTAACAGAACAGCAAAACTTCCCAATTATACCCAGTACCCACTAACCAACCTTCCCTATCCTGCCCTCTCCTCTACTCACTTTCCTCAGCCTATGGAAATTACCATTTTATGCTCAACTTCAGCAAGATCCATGTTTTTTAGAGTCCACCGATGAATGAGATCATGTGGTACTTGTCTTTGTGTACCTAGATTATTTCACAGTACATAGCAACGCATTGTATCTATGTGTTGTAAATGAATATTCCATTCCTTTTAACCAACTGAAACACACTTAGCTTGTTTCCATGTGTTGGCAACTGTGAACGGTGCTGCAGTAAACATGGGTGGACAGAGGTCTCTTGGACAGACTGACTTCATGTCTTTTCAACATATACTGATATCAGTCCTATTTAAAATTTTTTTGAGGAACCTCCACTGTTTTCCACAACCTTTAGACTCCCATCAACAGTATGCATAAGAGTTATCTTTTTTCTAAATCCTCCAAACAAATATTTCCAGCATGTAACCAATATCTTAGTTCTAGTCTTTCCCCTGCAGCACTTCTGAAAATTCACAGAGAATTTCATTATGATTATATTACTCATGATTAGTTTATGTCACAAAGTAAAAGTTCTAATTAAATATACAGAATTGTATGTATGTATGTATGTATTTGGTAGAGTCTCACTATGCAGCTTGGACTCAGTGATCCTCCTATCTCAGCCTCCCTAATGCTGGGACTACAGATGTGTGTCACCATGCCCAGACTCAGTGGCCAGCTCTGCATACCCAGGGGTGGGAGCAGCACAGCATGCATGGCCAGGGATCCAATCCCAGTCCTTGTGCTTGCCTAAGCAGGCACTTAGTCCACTGAGCTATTTCAATGGCCCAATATATAGAATTTTAAAGTGAATGACATTATGGGCCTCTTACACAAATACAACATTCACTTACTGGATGAAAATCAAGACTTTAACTGAAAGAGGAAAACAAATGCAAACTGAACTCCTCCAGTTTTGCTAAAAGCCATTATGAATATTCATCTTAAACCAAATTTTAATGAATTTAGTTTCATTCAATCTCATGCAAAATAGTATCACGTCATTAGGTGTGGTGATACCATTTGGCGGCAGCATTTGGAAGGCTGAGGCAGTAGGACTGCTGTGAATCAAAGGCTAACCTGGGCTACAGAGAAAGACTCTCTCTCTCTCTCTCTCTCTCTATATATATATATAGATAGATAGATAGATAGATAGATAGATTACAACATATATATATTACAAAATATATGTAATTTTTCATGTTCAATTCTTTCAATAGTAAATTGCATTCCATATGTTAAAAAAGAACATATATTAGAATAATAAATAATATCATAAATCTTTGTCTACTTACTAATTAACCTACTAATGAGCAAGTGGCTTTTGTTTTTGCTTTTAATGTTGGGGACTGAAGCCAGGGCCTTACGCATTCTAAGCACATGCTCTACTATGGAGCTCCTCTGAGCCTAAAATGACATTTTAATATAACATTTACATGACTGGGCCGGGGATGTAGCTCAGTGGCACAGCGCCTGCCTAGCAAGTGCAAGGCCCAGAATTTGATTCCCGGTACCAAAAAACAAAATAGTAAAAGGTAACATTTACATGACTAAACACAAATAATCCTAACATCCATAAGGGGCAAAAATTTTAGTCAAAATGCTAAAATATTATGAGTAATCTATAAACTATCATTTTATGATAAGTAGTCAATCTAATCTAATGGTTCTCAGATTGTAGTTCTCATATGTTAGTGATACAGAATGGTGAGGTTTGCTTTGGGAATATGGTATAGGCATTTAATATATCTTGACTATTTTTCTTTTTTTTAAATAATTTTTTATTTTATTTCTTGTTTCAGAACTTTTGTTTGTTTGTTTGTTTGTTTATTTATTTATTTTTATGGCCGGCTCAGCCTGCCCTGAGGGCAGGGCTGGTGCAGCATGTGGTGCCGGGGATCGAACCGCAGTCCCTGCAGCTGCCCAAGCTTTCCTAACCAGGTGCTTTAGACCACAGAGCCATCCCGCCGGGCCCCATATCTTGACTATTTTTCAATCCCATTATCTTCGTCCCCCCTGCAACTTCCCCAATGGCCTTTTAAACATCCCAAGTCTACTCTATAGCTTCTAACTATCTCTCTGTATTTGCATGTTTATCATGTAAGGTTTCTCATGTAAGACATAACATGTAAGTTGAGTCTGGCTTATTTTGGTTAACATTATGGTCCTGAGTTCTATCCATTTTGTTACAAATGACATGATTTCATTGTTCTTTATGGCTGAGTAATATTCCATAATATATACATACACCATTTTTGTTGTCCATTCATTTGTTGAAGGGTATAAAGCTTAGCTATTGTGAATTATATGGCTATAAACATGGGTATGAATGTATTACTATAGCATGTTGTCTCTAATCCTTTTTCTTTTTTTTTATCTTTTTTTTTTTGAGACACTATGCAGTCCAGTCTAGCCTTGAGCTCATTCTGTAACCTAAGATGGTCTCGAACTCTCAATAATCATCCTGCCTCAGCCTCCCAAGTCGTTGTTGTCTTTAATCCTATTAGAAATATACTCAGGAGAAGTATCACTGAATCAAATGAAATATTTTTCTTCTTCCTTTCTTTCTTTCTTTCTTTCTTTCTTTCTTTCTTTCTTTCTTTCATTCCTTCATTCATTCAAGACAGGGTCTTGCTATGAAATTCAGGCTGGCCTTAAAGTCACTATATAGTCCAGGCTAGCCTTGAACTCTCAATGATCCTCATGCCTCAGTCTCCTGTGTGCTGGGATTACAGGCATGTGCCATCATGTCCAGTTTCAAGTGGTATTTTTACTTTTAGTTTTTTTGATGAATCTCCATATTGATTTCCATAATGATTGTACTACAGTTTACATTCCCACCAACAATGAAACAAGGTCCCTTATTCTCCTACACACATCAATATTCTTTGTTTTTTATATCCATGATAACAACCATTCTAGTTGAAGGAATAAGATAAAATCTCAAAGGAATTTTGATTTGCATTATCCTAATGTCTAAAGATTACTCAACATTATTTTCACATACATACTAGTCATCTGTAGATGGTTCTCAGTCGGCTCCTATCTTTTGCCTTCTTTTCCCCTGCATTACTGGATATTAAACACAGGGCCTCTGCACTAAGCTACATTTCCTTTCTCTTTTTGAAATTGTGACATAAACTCTTTTTTTTTTTTTTTTTTTTTTTTTGGTGGGACCAGGGTTCAAACTCACGACCTTGCACTTGCCCAGCAGGCACTTGTGCCTCGGAGCTATCTCCCCAGCCCCAGTGACATAAACTCTTGCTAAATTGCTAAATTACACTGGCTAGGCTCAAATTTGCAATCCTGCCTCAAACTCCAGCATACTGAGATTATAGACCTGTACCTAGCATCTTTTGTGGATCTTTAAATTGGGTGGTTTGGGCCAGCAAGATGGTTCAGCAGTCTAAAGCGCCCACTTAGGCAACCACAGGGACTGAGGTTTGATCCCTGGCACCACATGCTATGCCAACCTCACCCCCAGGGTAGGCTGAGTGGGCCATAAAAAATAAATAAATTGGGTGGTTTATCTTTTTTATCATCTGTATTAGTCAGCTTTCCACAACTGTTATAAAATGCCTAAGAGTTGGGGATATAGCTCAGTGCCATAGCACCTGCGGGCAAGTGCAAGGTCATGAATTCAATTCCCAATACCAAAAAATCAATGAATAAATAATAAAATAAAATATGTAAAACAAATTAACTTCAGTTAATTTAAGGAGAAAAGTTTTTGGTTCACAGCTTCAGTTGATTCTTGGCTAGCTCCACTCCTTTGGACATGTGGCTAGGCAGAACAGTATGGCAGAGCATAGCTACAGACCACAGTGGCCAGGAAGCAGAGATAGCAAGAGAGACTAGACTTATACTCCTCCTGTTTTTGTTCTGTCTGGGACCGCAAACTGGATGGTGCCACCCATGTTCACAACGGGACTTTCCTATCCAACTCTGGAAACACAGACATGGGCAAGTGTGCTTTATTAATTTCCTAGGCACAGCTCAATCTAATCAAGTTGATAATCAAGATTAACAATCGTACCCTTTTTACCAAGATGGCACCAATGGAGAAGAAAGAAGCCCCTCGCAAAGCTGAAGCCAAAGCAAAAGCTTTAAAGGTCAAGAAAGCTGTGCTAAAAAGCATCCACAGTCACAAAAAGAAGTTATAAACATCACTCACCTTCTGCTACCCCAAGACGCTGCAGCTCCAGAGGCAGCCCAAATACCCTTGGAAAAGTGCCCCCTGGAGAAACAAGCTTGACCACTATGCCATCATCAAGCTCCCCCTGGCGACAGTCAAACATGAAAAAGATCAAGGAAAACATATCATGCTTGTTGTGGATATCAAAGCCAATAAGCACCAAATCAAACAAGCTGTGAAGAAGCTCTATGATACAGACATGGCCAGGGCCAACACCCTAATCAGGCCTGATAGAAGAAATGTTCAACTAGCTCCCAATTATGATGCACTGGATGTTGTCAACAAAATTGAGATCATCTAAACTGAGTACAGGTGGCTAATTCTAAATACATCACCTAAGCCAGGCGTGGTGGCTCACGCCTGTAATCCCAACACTTGGGAGGCTGAGGCAGGAGGATTGGTGCGAGTTCGAGACCAGCCTGGGCTACAAAAGTGAGCTCAAGGTCAACTTCAACTGCATAGCAAGGCCCTGTCTCAAAAAGACAAAATAAATAAATAAATAAATAAATAAATAAATAAATAAATAAATAAATAAATATATCACCTAGAGAGAAAACATTCTCAGGCTTTCACAGAGAGCAAACTGGTCAAGCAAAGGCCGTGACTCATCCAGATGGCTAACACTGACAACAGTTCTACAAAGCACTGTACATGATTTCAAAGTAAATCCTAAGGAGATTTGAATGACCTTGGGAGAAACAAAAGTTACATGTTTTGTTATTTAGGTCTTGCTTTAACTTGCCCTTAGCCACCCAGCAGAAAAGTTTAACCAGGAGGCATAAAACATAAAGTTAGATTAGTATGCTGAGCTATAAAAGGCTTAAATCAACAGCTTGTAACACTGCCAGTTCTGCTAGTAACCCATTATGATTATGGAATACTGGACTATGTATATAACTACTTTCTCTTAGTTCAATGAGAAGAAATTTTTTGTAGCAAAAAAAAAAAAAGATAAATAAAACAGTAATAAGGGCTACTCAGTGGTACAGTATGTGCTTTGCATGCAAAAGTTACTAGCTTCAATTCCTAGCATCAAAAGAATAAAATAAAATATATTTAAAAATAAAAAATAATAATTCTAAATATATACTTTTTTCTCAAAAAAAGAAAAAAATTAACACACTTTTTAAAAGAAAAAAAAAGTCACACACTGACTTATCTAAATCTTTTTTTGTTATGTTCTTTATATAGTACATTCTAGATTCCTGTCCTTTGTATAGTCTGTAACTATTATTTCCCATGATGTGGCCAGCCTGTTCATTTTCTTAATCTTCTGTGAATAAAAGTTCTCACTAAAATGTAAGTATAAAGTATTACTGGTTTCTTTTATAATTATTTTTCTGTTTTTTTTTTTTTTCTCTTTTTGAGACAGGGTCTCGCTGTACAGTTGAGGCTGGCCTTGAGCTCAGTTTTGTAGCCCAGGCTGGTCTCGAACTCTCACCGATCCTCCCGCCTCAGCCTCCCGAGTGCTGGGATAACAGGCGTGCGCCACCACGCCCAGCCTATAATTATTTTTAAACCTTGTCCAAATAGCTACCAACCCCAAAACAATCCTCTAAGATTACTTCTATAAAGTTCATAGAACTGTTACATTTAAATCAATGATTCATATTATGCAAGGTATGAGAGAGAGACCAAAATTCACTTTTTCCAAGCAGAACTTATGAAAAACTAGGATCACTGGAGTTTAAGGTCATTCTAGGCTACACAGTGAGTTCAATGGCAGGCTGAACTGCACAGAAAGGCCCTGTCTTAAAAAAAGCACTTTCTTCCACATATGTATTTAGTTGTTCTAATACTATTGGGTTGAAAATATTTCTTTTCCTCAACAGGTTATTCTGCCAGTTTTTGAAAATTAAATGTCCACATAAGTGTGACTCCATTTCTATACTTTTCTGATCTCAGAACCTTGGAAGGGACAGGTTTCATAACATGTACATGTACATGCTTCCCCAGTTGATTCATGTGTATCCTAAACTTTAAGATGAATTATAAGCCGGGCGTGGTGGTGCACGCCTGTAATCCCAGCACTTGGGAGGCTGAGGCAGGAGGATCGATGTGAGTTCGAGACCAGCCTGGGCTACAAAAGTGAGCTCAAGGCCAGCCTCAACTGCATAGTGAGACTCTGTCTCAAAAAGAAAAAAAAAAAAAAAGATGAATTATAAATTTTTTAAATTTATTTTTATGAATTTAGTACATGGTCTACAGAGTGTATAGGGTCTCACTACGTAGATTGGACTCTGTAGTGATTTGCCTGTGTTCAGCCTCTCAAAGAGCTGGGATCACAGGTGTGTGCCACCACACCCAGCCTCAACTGCCATCTCAGTGCACCCCGGGGATAGAGATGGCACAGCACACCAGCCAGGGATTTAACCCTGGTCCTTGTGCTCGGCTGAAGCAGGCACTTTAGTCTCTTTTTCTTTTTTTTTTTTGAGACAGGGTCTCGCTATGCAGTTCAGGCTGGCCTTGAGCTCACTTTTGTAGCCCAGGCTGGTCTCGAACTCCCATCAATCCTCCTGTCTCAGCCTCCCGAGAGTGCTGGGATTACAGGCGTGCACCACCACGCCCGGCTTAGTCTCAAGCAAGAGCTTTAGTCCACTGAGCTGTCTGGCTGGCTCTTATAAATTACTTTAATGCTCCTTACTCTAAAACTGAGGCCTGGCAGGATGGCTCAGTGGTCTAAAGCGCCTGCTTAGGAAAGCTTGGGCGGCTTCAGAGACCAAGGTTTGATCCCCGGCACCACATGCTGCGCTAGCCCTGCCCTCAGGGCAGGCTGAGCCAGCCATAAAAATAAATAAACAAACAAACAAAAGTTCTGAAACAAGAAAAAAAAAAAAACCTAAGGAACTCACAAATGAAGGTCCATAATGAAAGATCAATGTACTTAAAGCTAGGAAATGTGAGTTTTAGTTTTAGATTTGCTATTCAATTACTAAGTATCATTTTATCAATGCCTGAGTACTGTAAAACAAGAGATAAGATACCAAGTCACTGAAAACCATCATGTCCTAGAAATTGCAGATACAGAGATGTCTGTCCTCAATAAAAGAACAGGCTAGTGTGAAAGACATTTTAGCAATAACAGAAATAATCTATATCTGAGATACTCAATATGAACATCATTAGTTTCATGTAGCATATTAATTACCCGAAATGAGCTGGACGTGGTGGCGCACACCTGTAATCCCAGCACTCGGGAGGCTGAGGCAGGAGGATTGGTGCGAGTTCGAGACCAGCCTGAGCTACAAAAGTGAGCTCAAGGCCAGCCTGAACTGCATAGTGAGACCCTGTCTCAAAAAGACAAAAAAATAAATAAATAAATAAAATAATAATAATAATAATAATAATAATAATAATAATAATTACCCGAAATGTGATTAATGAGCTAGTGGAACTAAATTTCAAGTTTTACATTATCTTAAGTCATTTAAGTGTAAATCTGAATTGGATATATATGCCTAATGGCTACCACATTGTACAGCAGAATAAACAGAAAAGGTAATTTTTTTTTTTTTTTTTTTTTTTTTTTTTTTTTTTTTTTTGTCTTTTTGAGACAGGGTCTCGCTATGCAACTCAGGCTGGCCTTGAGCTCACTTTCGCAGCCCAGGCTGGTCTCGAACTCCCACCGATCCTCCTGCCTCAGCTTCCCAAGTGCTGGGATTACAGGCGTGCGCCACCACACCCGGCTAGAAAAGGTAATTTAAAAAGATAAATTTCAGAAATTGATTAGTATGGCTGGGGATGTGGCTCAATGGTAGAGTTCTTGCTTTGCATGCACAAGGTCCTGGGTTTGATGCACGCATGCACACACACACAAACTGATTAGTGAATGTCAAATTCTAGGTTTTAACATGTCCTATTACTATACATGAAGGCAAAAGGACATAAACTGTTTATACTATTTTTATACCTTCTGTTGAGTCTATACTTATTTTAATCTCAAAGTTTTAAGAAATATATTAAAGTGTGAAAACACAGAAATAAGGAGGGACTACTGCGGGAATTCAGCTTGACATGACAATCCTCATCTTGATCATAACTGCCATTTTGCCCACTCGGCACCCCAACACACATTCCAAAGACTGAGGGATAAACAAAGCCATTAAGATAGTCAGCTGAGTGCTTTGTACTGGCCATCCATTTGTGAACTGTGTGTTAACTGATGTTGATATAGTCATAGTTTGGGAAGCAGGTGTTGTTTGTCTACCTCTTTTCTGAGAAAGCTCAAGTACACTCTTGTTAGTCGAGGGCCACTTCTGTGTAGCTTACCAAGTAAAACCTTTCTTCCTGCCTTAAGGTGCAGAAATCCTTTATGAAAAAAAAAAAAAAAAATGAAGAGCTTTTGTACTTCAAGTGACACCACTGAGAAAGTGAAAACGGGCTGGGCATGATGTTGCATACATGTACTTTATGTAGGTTCAATGCCTGCTTTCCAGCTCAGTGGAAACTTAGGGACCTGTTTATAATTTTAAGTTGCCTTTTGATTTGCATTAACTACTATGGGAAATCCTAACTTCTAGTTAAATAAACTTTGCAGCTTTAACGGTATTTGCTCATTTCTATCAATTGTATCATCATGCTTGATGTTAGCCATCACATAAGTTCACAATGTCAACCTTGAGAAACTATGGCATGTGCTGTAAGAGCAACATATTATGAAATCTTAGGGGCTGGGGAGATAGCTCTGTGGCACAAGTGCCAGCCTGGCAAGTGCAAGGTTGTGAGTTTGAACCCTGACCCTGCAAAAAAAAGAAAGAAAGAAAGAAAGAAAAGAAAGATGTTATGAAGTCTTGCCACTGCAGCTTTTTTTGCACCTTTATCTTAAGAAAAATAAGCCCAAAAGGCATGATTTTCTGAATAGTTTTAAAATTTCTATTTTCAAAATATGTGAGTAATCCCTTTGGATTAAAAAAAAAAAATGGAGCTGGCAAGATAGCTCAGCAGTCTAAAGTGTCTGCTTAGGCAAGCTTAATCAGGTGCAGAGGACTGCAGTTCAATCCTAGACATCACATACAATGACAGCCTTTCCTTTAGGGTGAGCAGAGCTGGCAAATCAATTTTTATTTTATTTTTATTTATTTTTTTCTTGTTTCAGAACCTTTGTTTGTTTATTCACTCATTTTTATGGCCAGCTCAGCTCGCCCCGAGGGCAGGGCTGGTGCAGCAAGTGGTCCCAGGATCGAACTGTGGTCCCTGAAGCCGCCCAAGCTTTCCCAAGCAGGCACTTTAGACCACTGAGCCATCCTGCCGGGCCCCAGAGAGCTGGCAAATAAATAGATGAATAAATAAATAATTCAAAGAGTATAAAAATGTATACTTCCAAATAGAAAAGTTTCTTTGTTCTATAATTTCACTATTCAGATCTTCCCACTATTCAGATAGAACTACTGTAAACAGTTTGGCATTTTCTATAACTCTTCTTCTTCCTAGCTTATCTAAATTACATGTCTTCCTGGCGTAAAATTTATATCTAAATTCAAAGAGCAGCTCTAGGTTTTAAGACTTTTAAAATTTAATTGCAGGACTGGCAAGATAGCTCAGGAGGCTAAGGTCCTGCTTCAGCAAGCGCAGGGACCAGGGATCAAACCTGGTAGCATCAGCAACCAAGACTGGGAGTGGTAGTACATGCCTGTAATCCCAACACTGAGGAGGCTGAAAACAGGAGAATCACTATGCACCTGAGCTGCATAGTGAGACCCTGTAAAAAATACATAAATTTTATAAAATGTAATTGCACACTGCCAGATGTGGTGGTGCATGCCCATAATCCCAGCACTTAGGTGGCTAAGATAGGAGGATCACTGCAAGTTTGGCTACCCAAATGAGCTCAAGGCCAGCCTGAACTGGATGCTGAGACAATCTCAAAAAGACAAAATAAAAATAAAAATAATTGCATAAATAATCTGTGCTCTTTGAAAAAATTTTGAACAAAACAGCTGTAATATAAAGTAGTGACGCCCCCTACTTTTAACAAGATAATGGTCGATTCTACACATTTGCCTACACAAGCCCCAACAGTATATATATATTAGTACCTATCATACTGAAAGAACAGGACACGTAAAATTTCCACTGCTAGTTCAAATCTCTGTATGATGATTCTACTCCTTGAAATTTTCGGAGCAGATGTCTGATTTTACTGCTCATAATTATAACATTAAAATCTTCTAGTAACTTTTAGCAACAAAATAATCCACTGAGATTTGAGCACAGTTCCCTTAATATGAGTAATCCCTCTCTCTCCACCTGGTAACTGATGCTTCCCCTCTACCCCTGGCATTACTGCTCCCATCTCTGTCTGTCTGTCTCTCTGCTGAAGCAGCTTTGCAGTCAGAAAGAGCTGCAGCTGGGCCAATGAACTCCCTTTTGCCAGCCCATAGTGGGTCCACAGACACACAAACCTCTGAGACAGCAACTCCTAGAAATGCACCATACAAGTATATCTTCTATGCAAAAAAGACATTTATTTGAGGATATATGTTGCCACATTATTTGAAGTAGCGAAAACAAACAAAAACAAAAAACAAAACAAAGAAAACTTCTAAATTCCCTTTTCTGCCTATGGAAAATGCAGTTTCAGGTAATTCAATCCGGTATCTTCATCCATAGAGAGTAGTGACACCACAAAATGGTATTCAGCTATCTAGCTACCTATGTAACAAGAGAGCTTGACTGCATTCCCTCAAAATTTGTATACTCTGTAGAAGTGGTACAAATACCATTGTGAAGTCAGCATATAACCAGGTTAAAATAGGCTGTTAGTCTGGGCTCTGAAGGCACAGAGACCAAAAGATGACCAGGTAGCTATACAGCAAGAAACTGAGCATGTAAGACATGCATAAGGAACCGAGATTTACTCGTCACTTTTACTGTAACTGTTACAGTCAATCATATGCTGTTCCATCTCCCATTCCACTCCATTTTTACTTTCATTCATCTCATTGTTCCTCTTTATTTGCCTCAATATATTTTTCCTTTTATTTCTATCCCATTCATGTCATCCCTACCAATTTTAAGAAAAAAGGGGGGCTGGGGAGATAGCTCCGAGGCACAAGTGCCTGCTGGGCAAGTGCAAGGTCGTGAGTTCGAACCCTGGTCCCACAAAAAAAAAAAAAAAAAAAAAAGAAAAAAGGTAGTACACATTCATTAGGTGCTTTCTTTTGTTTCATGAAATCCCTTAAGTTCCCTTACTTCCTTAAATGCATTACTTGGGCTTTCAGTGTCAGGCCTTGCGAAGTCTTGGAAATAACTTTTTTCCCACAAGTGACTTGTTTCAGTTTGGCTGACTTAGAACAAAGCTACAGCTTTTCTCTATGCACTTTCCAAATACAGAACTTGCAGACATTTTGTGAAAAAGGCAGCCATTCTAAGGCTAAAAATGACCCATAAAGAAAAGCAAAGCAGAGAGAAAATCAGAGGAGTTACTTCCTAATAACCTAAAATATCCTAATATATTTCTCTTCATATCCCTGGCAGTTGGTTCCAGGACCCCCATGAGTACCAAAATCTGAAGATACTTAGTGTCTTTTATATAAAAGGGCATACATAGCTTTTTTGCCTATAGACAGGCACATCTTTTTTTGCTGTTTGAGGTAAGGTCTCTTTATAGTTCAGGTTGAGACTACATACATGTACCACCATGCCCAACTAGCCTAAGCACATCTTTTAAACATATCTTTCTATATGCTTTGTCATCTTTAGATGATTTCTAACACTTAATGAAATGTAAGCCCTATGTAAATAGTTATGCTACATTGTTGGGGGAATGGTGACAAGCAGGAAAAACTCTATATGGGTTCAATACAGGTTCCTTTTTTTTTTTTTTTCTTGAGACAGGGTCTCAATATGCAGTTCAAGATGACCTTGAATTCACTATGTAGCCCAGGCTGGCCTTGAACTTATAGTGATACTCCTGCCGCAGACTCTTGATTGCTACAATTACAAGCATGCACCACCACACCTGGCTTCAATTGGAATTTAATTTTTCTAAATATTGTCCATTAACAATTGGTTAAGTCTGCAGATGCAAAGCCCATAGACAGAGGGCAGGATGTATTAAAATTTGAATTAAAGAAATTAAAAACCATGTCTATAATCTTCCCATCTAATACAAAAATATTATCATATTTTACTACCTATCAATTGACCACTGTCCTGACCACCTGTGCCTGGAAAATACTGAACTTTTAGAGGATTTTAGTACTAAAATGTTAGTGCCTCTCCTAGTTCTATATTCCATACTGCAAAATTTCAAAAAAAAAATTTTTTTTTTTTTTGAGACAGGGTCTCACTATGCAGTTCAGGCTGGCCTTGAGCTCACTTTTGTAGCCCAGGTTGGTCTCGAACTAGCACTGATCCCCCTGCCTCAGCCTCCCAAGTGCTAGGATTACAGGCGTGTGCCACCACGCCCGGCTCAAAATTTCACAATTTTCTTCTTTGACTTTTTCACCAAATTTTGAAAGGATTCCTTGGTCTTGTCTAGTTCATTAATTCAGCTATCACAACCATGACTGCTATTATAGTTTAAAGAGATCATGCTTTGAGATTCCAAATTCTTTTTTTTAAGAATTTTTTTTTTTTTTTTTTTTTTTTTTTTTTTTTTTTTTTTTTTTTTTTTTTTTTTTTTTTTTTTTTTTTTTTTTTTTTTTTTTTTTTGTCTTTTTGAGACAGGGTCTCACTGTGCAGTTCAGGCTGGCCTTGAGCTCACTTTTTGTAGCCCAGGCTGGTCTCGAACTCGCACCGATCCTCCTGCCTCAGCCTCCCTGGGATTACAAGCGTGAGCCACCACGCCCGGCTTATTTTTTTTATTTATTTATTTTTTTCATGTTTCAGAACCTTTATTTGTTTATTCACTTATTTTTATGGCCGGCTCAGCCCGTGCCCTGAGGGCAGGGCTGGTGCAGCATGTGGTGCCAGGGATCGAACTGCGGTCCCTGAAGCCGCCCAAGCTTTCCCAAGTAGGTGCTTTAGACCACTGAGCCATCCCGCCGGGCCCCGAGATTCCAAATTCTTGTTGCCAGCTTTTTCATAGCAACCCATTTTATGATAATGATACTCTTAAATCTCTGAGATATTTTTGAAGAAAAAAATTACCTCTTGTCTAATACATTCAATTTGATAATTAATGTTCCTCTTATATCCTTAAATACATGGTAGTTCTGTTTTAAACCAACTGGTGTGTTAGTTTAAAGTTGCTTTCTCCAGCACAGTAGTTCAGAACATTGAACTGTAAAATCATCTTTAAAAAACAAAACTCAGGGCTGGGGAGACAGTTCTGTGGCACAAGTGTCTGCCTGGCAAGTGCAAGGTCGTGAGTTTGAACCCCAGTCACAAGGTAGGGGGACTCACTGATTGATTTTTTTAAAATTTTTTTTCAAATCTTGTTTTTATTTGGTACAGGGTCTTGCTCTGCAGCTTAGACTCAAAGTGACCCTCCTATTTCAGCCTCTCCAGCACTGGGATTACCAGCATGTGCCACCACAACTGGTTTTAGTAGCTGGCATGGCAAGTGCTACAGGGGATCAAATCTGGCTCCTTTCACTTGCCAAGCTGGTGCTTACTTAGATCACCAAGCTACCACCCCAGCCATTACTGGTTTAACATGTACCTACTACTAAAATAATTGCTTTATATACTATATATGAAAATCACTCCTTTCTGACATGAATGGCTATGTGATTACTTAAGTTCTAAATATCAAAAGTGTGGGTAAAATGAGTAGCCAGGTGGTGTCTATGAAGGCAAAAGCTCCTTCATTGAGAGTGGTGACCAGAAGTTCTCTAAGGTATAACCCTGGTATTCCGTTGAGCCCTAAGAGACATCTCCTGTTGAGAAACATCAGCCATCTAGAGACATCTCCCATTTACACTTAAGTGCTCTAGCATCTTAACCTATATGTAAATATAATTACATATTCTAGCAGGTCCTAATACAGCTGCTGAAGCCTGGAATTAATGGTACTTGGTAACTTTCTAGACCACTCAATATACTCTGAATATTACTCTCTCTGGGGTTTTCCAGAATTATATTGAAAAATTCACTTTTCTCATGTTTCTCTATTAAGTCTGAATTAGGTTACAAATTTCACCATCGAGCAAGATTTTACCATCAATCTCAATGTGTTTGCTTCGAGTTTTTCATAAATTTCTCAATTTTTTGACTGCATACAACACTGTTTCCAATTTTTCAACACTAATATCCTGATTTTCCTATTTTCTTATTGTTGTTGCTAGATTAAAGGTTTTTTTTCTTTTTTTTTTGGTGTGTGTGTGTGTCTTTTTGAAACAGGGTCTCGCTACACAGTTCAGGCTGGCCATGAGCTCACTTTTGTAGCCCAGGCTGGTCTCAAACTCACACCAATCCTCCTGCCTCAGCCTCCCAAATGCTGAGATTACCTGCGTGTGCCATCATGCTTGGCTTCATTTTATGTATAAATATGCTAATCTTAAACTACTCAGATCACATCACTACCTAGCCAGGCATGGAGGCACATGGTTATAATCCCAGCACTGGGAAGGTTAAGGCAAGAGGACTGTAAGTTTGAAGCCAGCCTGGACTACACACTAAGACCCTAGAAAAGGAGTAAGAGGAAAGAGGAGGTGGGAAGGGCTAATCTTTCCCATCAGTTTCCCTCTTTAAATTTCCTGAAATATTTCCCAAGTAATTACTGCCATGTCCCTATTTCCTCTATGCATACTTCCACTCTGAGGAAATAAGAAGTAAGCCTGAAGTCACAGTTAGAGAATTTATCTCTACCTCTTGGAGAAGGGGCCATCTAAATATATTTTTCTACAAGGAATTTATTCCATCATTTATTTGTACCATTTGGGCTCGTGGATATTTACTTTCTTTTTGGGGTCATAATTCAATGCTCAAGTCACTTTATTGTTCAAACTGCGAAAACTTTGGCCATAGGTAGTTCTTTTGATTTATGTGCCCATTTCAAGTGGAGGACTCACCTAGTACTGGCTTACTGTTTAGTACTATGACATATTCCAGACTCATCCTGTGTTTTCCCTGCTCCAAGAATCAACTATTTCACCAGGAAAACTTGTTCCTTTTATTAAAGAACAGAATTTTAAAACTAAGACCTGGGTGCTGGGTGTACTTTTTGTTATTGGTGTGTTACTACATCTGGACTGAGCAGACACTCAGCAGACTGAGCGATGAAACACATGTCTATCTATTAGCCCAGTTCTGCAGATTTATTTCTGTGGATCTAATGCAGGTCTGTGTTTATTTTTGTATGTGTAATGCACTTATATTAAAATAACATACATTTATACCCATTATCTCTGATTCTAATGCAACACTAACTACAGGGTCAGTAGTTTTCCTCCTTTGCTGATTTGTATTACCTTTCACTGATAGGAAGATACCTACCTCCAATATCTACACTTACTTTTCTAATTAGTTCAAGTGAGCTGTTCATGTGAAATGATCCCAAAGTGGCTAACCCATACCACACACGGGATTCTTTTAAGGATCAACTGCTACCATATACATCTAAGCTCCTTTAGAACCAGAGCAACTTTGAATCTCAAGGGCCCAATACAATGTATACCATGTTACTCAACCAGCAAGCACTAGTCTTCTATATCATTCATATATATATATATATATACACAAATATAAAATAGTATTGAGATCATTAATAAGCTTTCTGTGTGAAATAATTGACTTCAGAGAGAGCTAATTAGCTCAACTGCATGCCAGACCTTTGATGTAGGACCATTTCCAGTAATGTTTTCCCTGTCATGAAGTGCCTCTGAGTGCCATCTGTGTAGAAGAGGCCCACTAGGAAGTCATTTGGCCTATCCTTCATGGCTTTCTCCTAGAAAACCTCAACAATCATCAGAATTACTAAGATTATTAATTGCATAGATTGGCTCAACAGATATAGGGTCCTTGAGGCACTTGAATGTGTTTCACTCACTGATACATTCTAAGTGACTAGACCCCTGCTCCTTCAACTTGTGTCTAGATGTCCCTCCCCCAAAGCCCCATGCAGCCATAGATGGGGCTTTTCAGAAGTGGCTGGATTTAGAGTGTGTGCTGCTGGGATCAAGCATGTAATGCTAGGATTAAGAGTCTGAGTGCTACCCACCCAAAGGGTGGATAGCCTGTATAAGATATAGAGACATGAAAAGGGTCATACTTTGTTGCTTGCTGCCTTTTATCCACATAGTATAATTCTGCTGTCTTCCCACCATTTCTCTGTAACTCCCCTTTTCCAGGCCATCCTGACTTGGAACCAGCCATGAACTGAAGCCTCTATACACTGAGCCAAATAACTCTTTCCTCTTTTAATTTTGAGAGTTGTGTACTTTGTCTCAGCAATGAGAAAAGAAAGACACATGCTGAAAACACAGTTGATACTGAATGTTTCTTTCTTCCTATTTGTTACTATCATCTTATATTAAGACTCCTTTTAGCCGGACGTGGTGGCTCACGCCTGTAATCCCAGCACTCGGGAGGCTGAGGCAGGAGGATCGGTGCGAGTTCGAGACCAGCCTGGGCTACAAAAGTGAGCTCAAGGCCAGCCTCAACTGCGTAGCGAGACCCTGTCTCAAAAAGACAGAAAAAAAAAAAAAGACTCCTTTTAGCCGGATGTGGTGGCTCACGCCTGTAATCCCAGCACT
>PVJA010036357.1:0-21172 GCA_004027025.1 Myocastor coypus
CACACACACACACACACACACACACACACACACACACACACACACACATACACATACACACACACACACACCTCTTGACTCACCTAGGTTAAGTATCTCCCAAACGCATATGAGCCAATTTAATAAGTAAAGTACCTCTCTCCGGCTTTCTGCAACACTCCTACCAACTTCATTTAGGTCACATCCTACTGCTGCTGCTTGCTTGTGCTAGGGGTAGTCACCACCACTACTGCCACCATCCAAGACAGGGCAGACTCCCAATGACACATGCCCAACCTGTGTTCATATTGTATGCACACACCAGAGAAACCAGGCACAGTTCATTCTTGGGTACTTTTCTCTTGGTGGTACCTAGGGGTTGGACCTAGAACCTTTACACTTAACTATTTGATCAGACTTTAAAAAAAATTTTTTTTTTAATTTTGAGACAGTGTTTCTCTAAATTGCTCAGGCTGGGCTCAAACTTGGATTGCTCCTGTCTCAGCATTCCCCAGAGTGCTGGGATTCACTAGTATAATTCTGTCTGAAATGTAAGAAGTCTCCTAGGTCTGGAGTTGGACCACTGATATGGAGAAAATCTGTTCAAGGGGTAGTGGGTTATAGTAACATCCCACGCCAGACTTGAGAGATGTGTTCTAGCAAGCTCTTCTCAGCTCAGGGGTGGTCATGAATTAAATGTGCTTGTAATGAGTGGGGTTAGATGCTTACCACTCTCCAAATAGCTTTGGTTTCCTCCCCCTCACTGTTTAGATGCAATAGTCATTAGATTTTTATTCTCAGCCTCATTTGCAAGTAAGTAAGTAAGTAAGCAGCTATCCTCTTAAAATAGCCTCTTGAGATGTTAGAAAGTAAGCACAAAGGCAGCGTGTATCTTCTACTCTTTCGAACGCTTTGGTAAGCTCTCCACGCAAAGGGCTGGGAACAGGCTGCTAAAATGAACAAGGATTAATGTGGGGGATAACTGTCCTGTGGGTCACAAAGCAAAAGTCACTGTGGACTACCACAAAGGGGGACATCCCACCTCGGCCACACGCAGCCCACTAGGCGGGAGGGCTGAGCTCCTCAGCCTGCTAAAGATGAAAGTTATAGAAAAGCTTGGAAAGGATTTTGGAATGCCTGCAGATAAAATGCTCACCAACCTCACACTTTAAGCATTTCTCCCTTTACTGTGTGACTTCAAAAAAATAACTTCACTTCCCCCAAATAACTTCACTTCTCCCAACATTCAGTTTCTCAGCTACAAAATGATATTAATCTTAATGATTTTTGATGGTTTATCTATTTCACAAAACTTTGTTGTATAGGCTGCATGTTGATAGACTCTAAGCTCCAATGGATATTGGCTGTACTTGACATTCTTTGTCCCAGAGGGAACAGGTCACAGAGGATGGAAAGGAAAGCTGTCCCTGTTTCATTAAAATCCAGAAAGAATAGAAAATATGTGGGATTTCCCTGGACAAATACAATGATAGCAAAGACTTGTCTAAAACATGATATATTCATAACTAGTTTCCTTCTCTGCTTTTAGGATGCAAGATAAATTTAATTTAAATTTTTAGCTCTTGGAAACCTGCCCTAGAATTATGTTGTCTTTATAAAACTCATTACTTAGTTCTACAGAATAATGGTTTGTTACTGGTAAGGATTAATTTTAAATAAATTGCAGGTTATAGGGTTTGTTCTAATCACTTACCAAAATGTAGGCAGTTTTCTTTTTTGCTTTTTTTTTTTAATTTTAGGGAAGGGTCTGCAGGGTTTTCAGGGTCTCACTACTAGATTGGATTCCTAGTGATCTTCCTGTTTACAACCTCTCAAGAGCTGGGATTACAGGCTTATGCCATCTAGCCCAGTCTCAATTATCCTCTCAGCATGCCCTGGGGTTGGGGCTGGCATGGCAGGCTCCAGGATGGAAGCCCTGGCCCCCTTCTTACTTGCAGGCACTTTAATCTGCTGAGCTATATGGCTGGCTGGGAGTTTTCTTTATATGTTACTAGATTCGAACAAATTTGTCGTTGAAATGAGGTATAAATATCCGGGGTCAAAATGTTTTGTTAAGTATTAAAGAGAAAAATGGCCTCAAGAGGTTCAAAAACAAAATGCCCCACATTGCAAAGCATTTTTTTTTTTTGAAGTTTATGCTATTTTCATGAGGAATACAATTTTTGTATATACTTGGAGTCTACTGAAAGTAGAATTTTCTTTTTTCTTTTCTTTTTATATTATGGCTGGCTCAGCTTACCCTGGGGGTGGGGCTGGCACAGCATGTGGTGCCTGGGATTAAACTGCCATCCCTGCAGTTGCCTAAGCTTGCCTAAGCAGGCTCTTTAGACCACTAAGCCCTGTTGGCAGCCCTGACAGTAGAATTTTCTTACAAAACTGTGTTAAAATGTAACTTTTCTCCAGCTATGTAAAAGCCTAGGAAAGGTGGCTTCAGGAGTGAATTATCTGGTCACACAGGAAGTTGCAATTCGAAGAGCCTTGCTCTGAGCTTAGCTCTATGTTTCTACCATATAGAAATTCCAAATAATTTTTGAGCAATAACTTTTGGTGGCTACCTCTGCGAAACATACAGTCAATTCTAAAGTCCAGTAAAACTTTAAACAGTCTTGAGCATAACTGAACAGACAGGTCAAAGGAGATTTTTGTGTAAGTTTGTTTTATTTAAAAACAGGAAACAAGCTCAGACTTACCCCAAGTCCACCACAAGGTAATGAGGAAAAGAACTTTTGAGAGTCATCACCTATAGAGTAAGGAGACATAAAAATATACAAATTATATAGCACTAAAACACTGTAGTTATTCACTTGTATAATCATAGTACATAGTACCTATCGCTTAACTCAGAAAAAATCAGTGAAATTTCAGGCAAATTAATTGACTCAATTTTCAAAATACTCTGTTATATCTATATGTATACATAGGTAAGAACTCAAAGAAAATGAATGTAAATAACATTACATGTAAAATCTAATACTCCAAATGAACAAATTCATGCAAATGAAATTTGGGTAAAAGACCTATACTGTGTGTGTATAGAATGGTAAATTCTAAAATGATGATTTATGTTAAATAACTTACCCCTTCACTGAGTGTGACATTTTGAGCCACTAGGTTTATGAAGCCACACATTCATTTAAAAATACTTCAAATACTACAATTCCTTCTCTGATATACAGAATTATCCTTAATTTCTTATGTCAGAAACAGATAACATTCAGTTATAAGTAGATAAATCTACTTATGCTATAGCTAAGGTACACCATATGCCTCCCAATATCCAGTTTTGTTTTTTTTTTTAATAAAAAAGATCCTACCTTGTGCTCGCTTCGGCAGCACATATACTAAAAAGATCCTACCTTGGAGATTTGTATGTTGTATATAAAAATATTTTCTCTGACAATACATGTCAAAATCTTACTTGTGTTTTTTTTTTTTGGGGGGGGGAGATCTATAGGGTATTTGACTACTAGATCTGACTCTTAGTGATCTGCCTGTTTATAGCCTCCCAAAAGCTGGGATTACAGATGCGTGCCACTATACCCAGTCTCAATTACCATCTCACAGTGTGCCCTGGGGGCAGGCTGGCATGGCAGGCCCATGATCAAATCCATAGATTGAACCCATGGATTGAACCCATGGATCAAACCCCTGGCCCCTGTGCCTGCTTGCAGGTTCTTCAACCCAGTGAACTATTTAGCCAGCCCTTTACTTGTGGTTCTATCAGGAGTTGATATTCCATGGGATTTTCAGCAATCATTTTGTTTACCTGTGTTTTAATTTCTGTACTACCTACTTCACGAATATAGAAAAAGTAAATGCTCCCAGGCCTCTAGAGGAACATCTACCTGCACATTAACAAGAGGGACACAGTGAGTATTTCTGTCTTTTGGTCAAATTACTCCTCTAATTCACCTATCCTATTTATTTGTCTTATTGATGATTAATTAAATAAATAATTCAAGTTGAAAGCACATGTGTGGTGGTATTCACATACTATGGTAGTAAAGTCTAAATCAATTATGGTGTCATGGAAAAGGTTTATTTTGTAAACAAAGTACATGAGTTTTCTAGTGCAATGTATTGACAGAAAATGTCTAAGAGAAATGTAAGCAAAAATGAATACACATAATTAATGTAAAGATTTTCAGTTCAAAAAAATATTAGAAGAGAAAATAACAGATTAGGATATAACCTAGTGGTACTCTGCTTGCCTAACATGCATGTGGCCCTGGGTTCAATCTCCAGGTTCACTATCGCTCTTATGCATCAAGAACAAATGTAAGAAGTCACCAAAAATAGAAACATCTTAAGCGTAGTATTAAAAGTGGAATATTGGCACCATTAAGGGCACTTCAAAAAAATTTCAGCTGGGTACTAGAAAGGTAAGGTTTTCTTATGTTATCACTCATAACAAGGATATTACAGCATTGAGCATTTTGAAAATGTGATTCCATATATTACCTATGCATTAAAATATACTGCTATAGTTTAATATCTGAGCTATTCATTCATAGCCAATATAAAAGGCATAAAAGTGAAGTCATACTGTAATAAAATGATGTATGAAATGTAACTTTAAAATGATGAAACCATAAGAGAAAAAGGAAAATAAATGTATGCAATATATATTTATAATTTTATGTAGTAATATTTATATGATACAATATAGGTAAATATTGAACATTTTATTTATTTATTTATTTATTTATTTATTTATTTTTGGTACTGGGGATGGAACTTGGGACCTTGCACTTGCCAGGCAGGCACTTATTCTGCTGAGCTATAACCCCACCCAATCATTTAAAACTAATAATATGTAATAAATATTTAATCCATGGCATGACTGGATTTATTATTTATAACATGGTATTACTTTATCAATGGACAGGAAGCTGGATAGCCACAAAGTAATGGAAAGTGGTAATAACAATGACAGGAATATTAATGTGAAGGAAAACCTTGGACCAGACTCGTTGGAGGAAATATTATGAAAGTGTCATCTTACAACATTTAAATAAAGTATTTAAAGAGATAAATGGTGCTTGTTTTCAAATCTAATTGTTTTATAATCCGTAGATATCTTTCAAGATAATAAAGAATGAACAGTCTGCTCATACTGAACTTTTACTTCCTCCTCTAAACTCTAAAACTTTACTACCAAGGATAGTAGCATCAGTCTGCTATCTTAGAAGTGACACCTCTCATCTGTGTGGGAAAATCTGGAGGCAGTCGGTTCCTTCAAAAGCACCAAGAAAAAATGTCTATGGCATAGACTTTTCAATCAATTGTTTATATTTATTGTGTAACTTTACTTCTGCTGTATAAATTGTTTTTTGCCATAAAATGTTAGCAATAGTCTTCAAAACTGAGTAATGTTTATGTGTGCCTTTTCTGCCTGATTTTCCCCAGGCTACTGTTACCTATCCTGATTTCACAGTTACGCAGAAACACACACTCCCTCACGTGTCCCCGTTCATGTAGTTATGGACACTTGCCTTCCTTTTTAAAAAAGGTGCATTTGAGGTGCTATAGGAGGTCATTTTATTTTTTTTAAGAATTTTATTTTATTTTATTTCTTGTTTCAGAACTTTTGTTTGTTTGTTTGTTTATTTTTATGGCTAGCTCAGCCTGCCCTGAGGGCAGGGCTGGCGCAGCATGTGGTGCAGGGGATCGAACCACAGTCCCTGCAGCTGCCCAAGCTTTCCTAAGCAGGCGCTTTAGACCACTGAGCCATCCTGCCGGGCCCTAGGAGGTCATTTTTAACTTCCCCTACACTTGCTTTCCAGGATGCTCATTCATTACACGTCATACACTGGCTTTCCAGTTTTGGGGGACTGGTTAGCATAAACTATTTTGAAATAATACTAAATGAAGTGAAAGAGTCTGGTAATTTGAGACTGATTTAACAGCTTTGTTGGAAAGAAAGGGACTAAAAAAAGTCTACCATGTCTTTTGCAATTAAAAAACTTCATATATAACTCTTTCAGTAGCATTGCTATGATATATACTGTTATATTATAAGAAGTTATCAATATAATATCATTGTTTGCCTCTAATACCAGAACTTTCTGAGGCAGAAAGATTAGAGCCCATCCTAAACAGCTTAGCAACTTAATGAAATTATGCCTTAAAAAAATAAAAAGGGATATAGCTCAACGCAGAGACCCTGGGTTAAATCCCCAATACCATGGAATAAATAAATAAATAAATAAATAAATAAATATTTCAACCAATATTTTATCACTAGTTTTCAAAACTCTGTTATTTATAGCAGCCAGTTGAATTTCACATAAAACTCTGCAACTTTGTTATTATTATTATTATTATTATTATTGTTATTATTATTATCACTGAGACTGGGTCTTGTGATATAGTTCAGATTGGTCTTGAGCTCACTATGCAGCACGGACTGCCTTCAGACTCACAGCAGGCAATCATCCTGCCACAGCCTCCCTAGTACTGGAATTATATGTGTGCCACTACATCTGGCTTTATTTTAAAATCTGATATAAAGTTTTGGAAAAAATCATAGGCTGGCAAAACATCATGTCTATCCATTTTTTACTTGTGTCATTTGCTGCACCATGTATTTTCCACAAATAAGGCATCTATAAGAACTCTAAGTGCACTTTTACTATACCATAAAATGTAGTATCCAAACATGGTACTGAGTTTTTGCTGGAAATAAGGTATAGGGCTGGCCAGATAGTTCAGGGGACTAAAGCACCTGTGACCAGTGTTCGATTTCCAGCCTGCTGTGCGGGCCTCGCCCCGAGGTGCACTGAGCCTGAGATTGGTGGTCTTTGCCTGTAATCCCAGAGGTTAGGATGCTGAAAAACAAGAAGGATCACTATGAGACTGATCTGTGTAGTGAGACCCTATAGACCCTGTACTAAAATACATTAAAAAAACAAAATAAGGTGTAATTTTATTTAAATGTGTTATGGTCACAGAAAAAAGAGCTGAATGGCAAAACAAATGAGAAAAGTAAAGAAATCTACATAAATGAAAAAACCTGTCTTTTACTTTAACAATGGAAGCAAACAAATTTGGCAACGCATATCCTTATATGTAAAATCACATGGTACAAGCGATATTTAAATAAAGGTTAGTTTTAAAGCAAATGTCATGCGGCAGACATTGTCTTTTTCTAATGCAGAATCTTAATCTGCTTTGGCTTCCCTTAAACGCTACTCATTTCACAAAGCAATGCTGTTGGAAAAAGTTATTTTTTTGGTCACACTTGCTTGCCAAGTGTTTTGAACTGACACCAGATTTGACTAATGATAGCGCTGGAATGTGTCGTTCTCAGGAGAATGGAGGTCCGTACAGACCTAGGAGGATCCTGGGGTCCAGCTTCTGTCCATCCAGGGGGCTGGTGCCATACAACAGTGAGTGATGTTCAGAGTGAACAAGCTGTATTTCCTCCAGGCTGGCTTTTCGACCTTGAATTCGCTGAAAGAAAACAGCAGAAACTAATCATTCTCTACTGAAAATATTCAGAAGAAAATGAGACGCAAGTCACATTTAAGATGATTAATAATGAGTCGAATTTCATCATGCGGGAATGTGACGCTGATTTGCTTGGTACCATAATAACGCTTGAAAAATGAGCACAAGCCAGGTTCAGTGGATTGCTTCTGCCTAAATAGGCCATCTAAGTAAGTATATTCTTCTTTGGCATAAAAAAAAAAAAAAAAAAAAAAAAAAAAAAAAAAAAAAAAAAAAAAAAAAAAAAAAAAAAAAAAAAAAAAAAAAAAAAAAAAAAAAAAAAAAAAAAAAAAAAAAAAAAAAAAAAAAAAAAAAAAAAAAAAAAATTGATAGCAAAGTAATTAATAGTTGACTCCTTTAAAAGAGCATCATCTTAAAAACCATCAGGGCCTACTGAGATGTTAATCTACCAGCAGTACTTTACACTTACCTTGAAAGAAGTTCTTGACATAAAAATACTTGTTTTTTTTAAAATAATATAAGTAAATACTATTACTTTTTTTTTTTCATGGCCAGTTTAGCCTGCCCTGGGGATGAGGCTGGTATAGCATGTGGTGCCAGGGATCAAACCATGGAACCAAGGTCCATGCGGTTGCCTAAGCTTTCCTAAGCAGGAACTTTAGACCACTGAACCATCTTGCCAGCCCCATTACATTTTAATGTATATGGCTATCACAGATCTGGTAACTACTTCCTGTGTGTACCCCTCAGAAACATTAGCCAAGTGCTTCTTCTGGGACACATAACAGCTACAGATATGTGTATCAGTGTCTGTAGTGAGGTAAATGTAACAATTTCAAGAAACTTCTAGAAACTTGAATGTCAATCTGACAATATATTTATGTCTTTTGAATAGGATGCAACTGTGTACATCTTCAATTGTATTTTAATCCTGCAGCATTTCATTTTAATGTATTTTCTAAAAATTTTAATGTGTGACAGATTAGTAATTAAACAGGAACAAACAAAAATCCTGCTCTTTAACCAGAGATAATTTAAGACATTTAATTCAGTTAATTCTTTATGCAAGTCAGAGACTTTCACTCCTGTCTGACCAAAAAAAAAAAAAAAGAGGGCTTAAGATAAACCTCAATTAATCATTATACAAGTGTTCGTCCTGGCCACATTCCTCTCTTAGCACATCTATGAACTCCAAAGCAAAACACTGGTATCTTAAGTTAATTAACCTTCACATTTAGAAATTACTGTGATTCCTTTAAAAAAAAAAAAAAAAAAAAAAAAAGCTCAAATAAAATAGACACCACCACAAAGCAGTGGAAAGGTAATGTGCAAGTGCAGGACTCCAGTGAAATTCACAGAGTCGTGAGTGTTGTTGGCCACAATTCACTACACATTTTCCCATGCAGGCTCTGCCCCGTGAGGCAATGGGACTGCTGCTCAGCCTTTAAAGGTGCTGCTGCTTCCCCAGAGTTTACTGTGCTGGTGGCAGAGCTGCGCTGTGCTTGTCACTGAAAATAAATGACCAGTTCAGGGTAAAGGAGGAATAGCAGGGGACTATGAGGGCAACAGGAGAGAGTGAAGTAAAGCAGGATCTCCTAAAGACTGCTTTTATGTGCTGACAAATAAACAAATACTTGTGGGGCCTTCTTTGTCATAGCATTGAAGTTCTGTTTTCCATACCATCAGTTTTCCATACCATTTACATTTCTAGAAACCTAAAAAATATGCTTCAGAGAAATCATGCTTAGGCAGGTAATGGGAGAACTCTAACGCTGAAGACTAAAGCAAACTGGATGACGGCCTTTTGGTCAGCAATTGCTCTGATCCATAAACAGAGGTCTGGCCAAATCAGGTGGCTTGCTAGTAAATGTGGAATTTGGGACAGTTTATGCAAGATTCAAACAACCAAATCACTCAAATGACAAGCAAAGAGATGAAATGAGCAACAGAAAGTGGAAAGCCAATATTAAAGAGAACCTTTAACTGTAAGATTTCAGCAGCAGGAAAATCCCCCAAGATAAACAGTGGTTGGAATCATCTGAAGTTGGAAAGAGCAGAGCACTGGAAAACAGTCTGTGACAACCAGTCTTGGTGTGTCATAACAATGAACAGCATGGAACAGCCAGGCTCCCAGCTCTCGTGTCGAAGATCTGTGCAGTCCCTAACCACCAGGGTTATGTGTGCTGATACCCTGAAATGTCAGTACCTTAAACAATGGCAAGGCTACAACTAACAATCTGAGCCACCTTTTGACCATTATACTATGACAAATTTTCATTTTTTTCTTCTTCCTTTTTCTATTAAGATTTCTTTCAGCTTTAAATTAAATTTTTGCATCTGGAATAACATTAAATAGCACTAATAAAAACATAGCTGCATGCTTTCATACACTCATCAAATAGATTTACATACCCTACACTGCATGCTTGCCCCAACTCCTTTCCTTGATCTCCCAGAATCCCACTAGCTTTCCAGTGGGATACTCAATCACACATCCAAACAATAATCTGCTAACGAGATTCACCGGAACTCAGTGCCAGCAAGTCATCAGAGGACGCCTGGACTGGCCATAAGGACTGCTACCTGGACCAGCTGACCAGCACTTGCTTTTGCTGAGAGTATTTATTTCTAATCCTTGCTTCATTATTAACGTGTGGCACTGCTCATAAGCTTTCACATTCATTTTCTCTCCTTTTTTCCATTTTCCCTAACTTCCTTTTGACTTTCAAAGTATTTTACACTGGTTCCTTTTATTGCTACAATAAAGAGTGTCTGAAAAGCAACTGCATTTAATATATGGATGTGCTCATTCTTGACAACCATCTTCTGCTTTTTCAACTGCTAGAGAATAAACCACACAACCCTAGTGCACATGTTCACAGAAAGTGCAGCAAAAAAATAACTCTACATGGAGAAAGCATGTTTTGAGGATTGCACATCCCAGAGACACTACTCTGGGAGTACAGAGGACAGCTAAGCTAAGGATCCTAAGATAGCAGCCATTTTCTTCATTTCTTAACCCACAGGATCTCCTGGAGTAAAAGATCCTTTGAGGCAGGATTTTTTCAGATGCTTAAATGTGTCCCATTCAACCTTCCTCTCCTACTGAGATCACTAATGTTCCTATTTTTAATTTATTATTTCATTTGTTTATTTCTCATATTTTCAACTTCCTGTGTACTCTTTATTCCTTCATTTCTAAAATGTTCTCTAGCGTCAAAGGTCAATAGCATGATGAGTCAGAAATTAGGATAAAGTGCTCTGATAGTCTTAATTTAGAGTGGGGCTGCTTTCCGTTCTCAGAGATACTTGGTCTGCAAGGACAACTGTATGAAGTTGTCTAAGATACCCTGAGCAAACGGGTTTTGGTGAATCTTGATCCTACTGGGAAACTAGATACATATAAGGGACAGAGTTCATCTAGGGGAGATTTCATTTTAGGTTCAAATACAAAATCTCTTCAGTACTTCATGAATATATATCTACAAAGGAAAGCTTATAGCTCTGTTTTTCATCTTCTTGATAAAGAAACTCTGTGATACAGGACCGTGGTCATTACTCACTGTCATTCTCTGTGACTTGCACTCAATCAGCATCTTCCTGAAGAGCACCAAAGGAGCTGATTCCCTATGCAGGCCCACTCTGTGCTTGGGAATATGACTGTATTCAGTGTGGGTCAAAAAATAGTCTCTATTCAGGTTGGAAGTTTGACTAAAGTCATTTAAATTTACCATATCATTGAGTCTCACAATGCACCATGGTTTTCTCCTTAAGAAACAGTCTCTCTGAAATAAAGCCTGTTAATACAACTTGATTATAGAAAGAATGTTCTGAACATGATCTACAAAGTCATACTGTGACAGGATAAAATGCAGCCTACCCACACCCACCCACACACAGAGCACACACGGTATATATTCAGATTTTTTTTTTTCTGCCAAGGAGCAGGGCAAAAAGGAAACAGTTCTATTCCTTTCCCTTCTGTGTTCAAAGCCTGGATTGAGGCCAGTGTCCTAATCAGTTCTCATTGGCCCTGGAGGAATCAGAACCTTTTGTAAAATATAATAAAGGGCATAAAATCATGATAAAATGCATGAAAAAGCAGTGCCTTTGGTTAGGGAACTAGAAATAATTTAGCAGAACAGATGGATTGCATTGGTTTGGTATTATTGAGGACATGAAAGGGCTCGTTTTGTGGCAGCTCCAAACTAACAGAGAATGTCCAACTTAAATTTGACAAGTCAAAGTACCTGCCTTCACTAGGGGAGACTCCATTTTCTTTAATCATTTTCAAAGTAGTGACATATTGGGTAAGAATTTCTACTGAAATATCTCATTTTCTGAAATTATTTTGGCCATTGTTCCTAAGTATATTTCTGTATTTTTATTTTTTCCTTAAGAATCCATAAATCTACAAGCATTGCACTTTTAGAAAAGAACTACCTGTGACTTATTAGTGTCAAAGTTCTTTCTGCCACAAAAAAACTGTGCTTAATATTCACTGGATTAATTTACTGTAATAATCTATTGATTATTCCCAGTATCTATCTGTCTCTTAAACCCAAAAATGTGCTTTCTATGCTCATGTACAAGTATATGTTTTGAAGTTTCCAAATGCTATAGCCAATTATTTCTCCAACTCTTCCATTAATAAAAGAAAAAAAAAAGCTTTGAACTAGTCCTGTCCCCTGTGTAATCTCATTCCTGATAGCACTGATCATATAGTAACCTATTCTCAGAGCTTTTTCTAACAAAGCAGAATAAAGAAAGGAAGGAGACGAACAAGTAGGCAGGCACACAGCCTCACAGACTTTTGGTCCTTTCTACTGGGCACACGGAAAGAAAGAGAATTTCAAGCTGGAATCGCCGAATTCTTCTCCTGACTCAGTTTTTTAATATGCCCAGAGTGGACTCTAAGACATCGCTACACATTTTTGTTTCTTCAGTTATAAATTTTAAGTTTAAAGAGAGTTGATTAAATTATTTTATACCTCCCTTTTAATCCTAAATTATAAGATTCCATGTGGAAAAAAAAATCTATGTACAATAAAAAGTTTAAAAACATATGCTTTACTTTGATTTATAAATTTGCCAAAGGCAAACAGATATATTACTATGGTTGAGGCAAAAAAGCAGGCTATGAGCATTTTCAAAGGAGACCATCTCTTCTTTAAAGTCCATTTCTCACAAGCTGAATGACAATTGAAAAATAAGCATTTGCCAAAGCTTATATTCATACCTTGTGAAAACTTCACAATGATAAATAGTTGCCCCCATTTCAATACTCTCTGGTCTGCCCTTTCTATTTTTGTTTTGTTCTGTGCTGCATGGGAGGCAGGAATTCTACTGTACAATAAAGCCTCAGCCTGTAGCGCTTCTCAGTTGAAGATACCTTTGTATCTCTAGGAAGTCCTGACTGCGCCGCATTAGGCTCCCATCTCCAAATTATTTGGCTCACTGGCTCGTTTGTTTCTGCCTCGGTAAGCTTATGTGAAGAAGCTGAGTGTGTGCTGAAGGGGTTTTGAACACTGGCTGCACCATAGTCAGCTGGGCAGGTTTATAAGTTTCTTGGGTCCTGGGGCCACAGCCTTGGTACTGGACACAAGAACCATCCAGTGGATTTAACAGAAGCCAGGCACAGAAACCACATGTTTGAGGAAGCAGCCTGTTCTACCTCCTCACGAGCAAGTTCAGGACACTGACGCTGCACTGACCAACACCTGGGACTACAAAATAAGGAAAATGAGTAACACAGCTCTTTCTTGTCTTTAAGAGAGCAAATGCCTTTCATTGATCTTAGTATTATTTGATTCACTCAGTATTTATTTTAAACTCTAGGCATAGAACAATTTCTAAAGTACTTTATGAAAACCAAAAATCCCATTCAATGACATATGGAGTGGAAATTAGCATACACACACACACACACACACACTTAGGTTTTAATTGTATCTCAAATCATCGTGTTCAACAGAAAAACTGTCATGTCTTAGTTTAACTGGTCAATTTTTACAATACTTTTTGCAAATGAGTCTTCTCTCTTGTCATTTTTAATGTATGAACAAATATTTCAATAGCTCAAAGCATTTTAATAATAATCATGTGTATAACAAAGTTTCTTTCAATAAATATTAGGTGTCACTTGCCTATTAATATTTTCCAGTAACTTAAAATATTTGCGACTATTCATTTTCTGAAATAACCTGTATCACTTTCCAAATTGACTTATAAGAACAGACTGTTTTTCCTTTCACAGGTTGAACTTTTTCTTTTTAGCAAAATTTTTAAAAGCTCACAAGCCATCTACATCCTAGACTGCGCAGGGACTTCTGGTGTGTTGATCTGCCTATGCCTACTGTAGGCAGGAACACGAGTCCTGCTTGGTGGCCTGCGGCTCGCTCATCACATCTAGATTGCATGGACTGCTTCCCCCCACTGCCATCTCCCTTCAAGATGATTCTCGGGACTCCCTATCTGAGCTTTCTCCTACTCTCTGGTTAGATTCTAAGACACAGAGATATTCTTTAAGAATTTTGCAAACTAAACAAAACAGTAAACTGTTATATGCTGCCATCTAGTTAGACAATTCCATAAAACAAAAGTTTTAATTGAATTTCCATTAACTTGCTGTCTTCAATGCTTTATAGTCTTTATACCCCAAAACCTACACAATCCAAAAGGATTTCTCCATAGGGTAATACGTTTCCCTATTTGGATTTGAAAAAGGTATGTTTAAGTCATACACATGTGCAGGAAGTGGGGCTGGAGTCCTTGCCCCCAAGTGACTGGCATCTTCTTCGATCATACGCTGAACTTATTCTCTGCTTGCATCACTGGAACTGCTGAGCATTCTCAACAGGGGTGACAGTAGCTTGGCTTCACCTCCCAAAACTGTTTAGTAATTACTTTGTGTTTGGCTCTTGAATCAAAGAGTTAAGCCTTTCAGCACAGTGTGTTGCTTAGTGTTCTTACTTATGAATTAAGCGAAACGAAGTTATTCAGTATTAGTCACAAGCAGGCAATGCAAATTCCACATAATGTGAAGTCCAACAAAAGCATTATAAAACCTTATTATTCTCAAAACAAATGTGAGAGCAAGCACATGTCTGTGGGTGGCTTGGTGGGGCTGGGAGTCATGAGCACTTCTGGAAAAACAACGGCAAGTGCATTTCTAACAGATGATGGGTCAATCTCTGCATTTTTTTTTAAAGCAAAAAAGAGCACATTCCTTTCTTCTGTTCATACACTCCAGAGACACAGCTACCTAAACTGGGAGCTTCTTTCTGAGGAGGACACCGGATGACCCCTCCAGATCCATCGTGCATGGTGACTGGAGAGCGGCTGGCCTTCCTTATTGTTCCCATTGGAACCAATAAAAGAAATGAATGATTCAACAGGGGAAAAAATTAAATGGCAATGGCAAGGAGAGCTACTAACCGCTTCAATGTTGAGACAGTGCCACGTATTGCCAGAACAAGTTAACCCCTGGAACCACTGTAATCTCATAATAAGGACCAATGTTTTCTCTGGAAGCTAATCAGGACAAGTCAGCAGGGCCAATTTACACAAAAGCTAACAAACTAAGAGCAACATGTTTACCCAAGCATCCTAAAATTTAGTCTACTCTTCAGCAGGGAAAATATATTCAAACAAGCTCCTTAGCCATTCTAATTTTATGTGATATTAAAGTTGGATGAGATCCTAGCAAATATCCTGCCTGCCTGACATCCTCAGCTACACATAAGAAAGCCAGTGATCAGCAGAGATAAATAGTTTTACTGAAGTGCGCAGATAGTGGAAGAAGCAAGACAAAATCAAATGAACAGTCACCGTCAAAGGAATCCACCTGGATTAATTTGTAATGAATTACAATGAATTCATTGTATTGAATTCATACAGTGTAAGAGCTTGATTCAGAGATAGTCTGCTGTTTTGAAATGAAAGAGTCATTACTATTCATTTCTAGTCCCAGCACTGTGGGAGATGGAGGAAAGAGGATCACAAGTTCGAGCCCAGTGTGGGCAATTTAGTGGACTTAGCAAGGACCTGTCTGAAAAGTAAACATTACAAAGGCAAGAAGATGTAGCTTGTTTACCCAGAAACCTGCGTTTAATCCCAAATGCTATCAAAAATCTTTGTTGTTGTTATTTACTTACTGCCAAATTTACTGCTGCATTGGTGGAGGGAAGCTGACAACAGTGGAATTGTCACTTCTTATCTTTTGTCCCAGGAAATAGTAACCTCTGCACACAAAGGAGCCTGAACAACTTGGCAAGCCATGGGACAAAAGCTTTAGGGTACCTTACGTAGAACATACCCTGTCTTTCTCAGAAAGCTCTCTTTGGTATTTGCCAAGACTGGTGGAAACTGACTCTCTAGTCTTCCTCATTTTATTTCTTTTCTAAGTTCAACCACTAAGAATCTTCAAATATAAAACTAGTGGTTAAAAACCCCATTGGAATGTATAATTCTATATTTATTTGCATGAGCCTTTGTTCATGGTGGCTGATCCAGGCTGACAGGGAGCCCCCTTGAAGGTAGGAGGTGTAGTTTCTTCTCAGTATTATAACTCATGCTCCTAACACAGGAGTTTGTAAATTCACATTGGTAATGACTGCCACAGAAGAGATACACCACAGATCTCAAGATATGGTGAGCAGAGAAGCAACATCTGTACCTCCCAGATGCATATTAGCAAGGTAAATTCTTAGATCCCACTCCATACCAAGTGAATCAGAAACTCTGAGGCTGGAGCTCAGCCAAAAGTATTTAAAGACAGACAGACAGACAGACAGACAGACAGACAGACACACACACACACACACACACACATGCATACACATGCATGTACATGGAAGCCTGCATGCACACACATGAACACTGAAAAAGATTCTGTTAACATTTGAGATTTTCCTCTATGAAAGCACAAGTTCATTGCCAGCTGTGGGAGACTACACACACACACACACACACACACACACACACACACACACACATTTTTAAGGAAAATAAAGGGTCTGCTAAATAGCTCAGTGGATTAAAGTGTCTGCAAGCAAGCATAGGGTCCAGAACATGCTGAGATAGCAATTGAGACTGGGTGTGGTAGCACTGTCTGTAATCCCAGCTCTTGGGAGGCTGTAAAAAGGTGGATTACTATGAGTCTGATCTAGTAGTGAGACCTGAATACCTTGTAGACCCTTCCCTAAAATAGAACAATGAGATAGATAGATAGAGAGAGAGAGAGAGAGAGAGAGAGAGAGAGAGAGAAATAAAATAACCAAGTAAGGCAACCAAGTTTCAAAACAGGTTAGTAGGGAAGTTAAAATAGTTGATATATTGCATATTGTTGCCTTCATAGTAGTGAATCACAATATGAGATATAGGCATGATATCTTGTCTAAACAATATTAGCACAATACATTCTTTCAAGGAACTAAGAAAAGCTAGTTGATTTTTAAAAATATAATGGGATACTACTTATCCATAAAGGACAAACTGGAGATTTTGATAGGTAAATGGATGCAATTGAGACCAATCACATATATTTTATTATCTTTTTTTTATAAATGCTAGTTCTCTCTCTCTCTCTCTCTCTTCCTCCCTTCCTCCCTCCCTCCCTCCTCTCACAATCTGTCTCTGCCTGTCTCTCTTTCTTGAAATAGCTGAGTTGACTTATTTCTCCTATGTCTCACAATTAAGAGCAGACCCTGAATGGGACAGTGATAAACCTGACAACAGGCCTGGTATTCAACACCTGAAGCACAAGCCATTAGAAACTATAGCTGCTCTTGTTCACATGAGTTGGACATAACTGCACAATTGAGGTAGTTTAACTTCCTGGTTGTCCCTCTGAGCCAATTTAGAAAGTTTTTTGCCCCAATACCGGGAATCAAACTGGGGATCTTGTGCTTGCTAGGCAAGCACTTATGTCACTGAGCTTTCCCCCCAGCCCCAGTTTAGAAAGTACCAACTTGATTCTCTTTATTGAAACACTCTAATGGCTTAGAGTGCCTTGATTAGGCATTCTCCCCCACCTTAGATTCATCCCAACATCCTCTCTTGGAGTGAGTAACTAAACTCCACTAGGCACACACTGTCATTGGATTAGAACCACTTAGGTGACTTAGAAAGACTAACCACAGAGAAGACTTTTAGAATAGTCTTCTCCTTCTCCCATTCTACCTCCCCTCCCCTCCCTGTCCCTCCCCTCCCCTCTCCTCCCCTCTCCTCGCCTTTCCTTTGTGGTTCTTCAAGTTATTCTAGGAAAAGTAGGCTTTGCTTGCATTACTGTGGAATTTTGAGTAAGACATTTGTGCTTTATCCTTTTAAAGAACTAAACCATTGATTTGAGCTTGCAAGTGTATTTTTTTGTTAATTTCATATTTAAATGTTTCCAGAAAGAGTCCTGTTTATTTGACTGGGCTGGGACTAGCTTACCTCATTATTGTCAATCTTTATTCCTTGTCACATTTCAGTTTACAATGGATATCACATCAGTCAGTGCTATATAAATTGAATCATATCATTAGCAAAAATACAACACTAACATGAAGTGATGTACCTGGAATGGCAAAAGAATGTTGACTAGAAAGGGATGATAATGGACCCTTAAATTTCATCTATTTGTTTTTTTGTGGCCAGCTCAGCCTGCCCTTGGGGTGGGGTTGGTACAGTATATGGAGCTAGGGATTGAACCACGGTCCCTGTACTTAGCCTAAGCTTGCCTAAACAGGCACTTTAGACCACTGAGCTATCTTACCAGCCCATAGACTCTTAAATTTTAAGAGTCCCCTTTGGAAACTCCCTTTTTGGAAACAGTTCTTCTCTGTGGAGTAGAGTTTTGGGTACTGCTACCTAATAATGCATTGTTAGCCTACAACCAGCCACTGTCACTTGGGAGAGGTTAGGAGCAGGCAAGCTGCTGTAGGACATGACAAATCCTTGAATATGGATGGTAGAAAGCATCAGCAAATGTAAAAATAAATCACCAAGCAGGAAAACACTTACAGCAAATGCAAAGATGAGATGAGATGGGAAAATTGGCATGAATACATCTATTTTGTCCATTAAGTTCAATCACCACTAACAGATGCTCTTGGTCATGTGCTTCATATACTATATATGGGCTTTTGAAGAAAGACAATGATTTGACTTCCAAATTGCATCATCAGAAGAAGTATGAAATTCATGAAGATCACTCCAAAATTAATCAATGGGCATATGAAAGCCTTTTGTCATATAATATGGATACCATGGGCCAAAGATAAATAATAGACCTTCACTTGGGAAAAAGCAGGAGAAACAGATTTAGCTTATTTTCTTTCACTTCAAAGGTTTTAGGCAAAAGGTGCATTTAATCCAAAGCAAAGCTCAAAATATGAAAAAAATTATGATAATGCCATCATAAGCATATTAAACTTGTGACACTAAGTATGTACACAGCATACTGGTGTTTACATTCACAAACTCAACTGCTAGGTAGCATCAGCGATTTAATATTCAAACATATAGTATCCCTGAAATATGGAATAAATTCTTCACCTGCTATTTCTTAAAGAGAAAATATATGAAGAAAGTGATTTATCTTTAGATACAACCAAATTGAATAAATGGCTTTGTATCTTCAAAAATCAGTGAGTTGTCATGGACTTTCAGGGAATAAAACTCATGTAATTGATCATCAAATATAAGCAAGTATACTTCAGAGCATTTGGTCTGTCTTGCATTTCTCTTGCAACCAAAATATTTTACAGCTATGCTGAATTTGAACAGGAATTTTGTTGACTTCAATTTTGGTTGCTAAAAATAAAGTGCACTGAAAGTTTTCAAAAACATAGCATGAATCAATGTCAAATCCACAGACAGTTATATAACTTTGAAGGACTGATCTCTGAGCTGTTATACCGTGCAAATAATTACATGTAATTGGCATATAACATGAGAAGTACTCACAAAATTTTTATTTTTATTTTGGTAAAGCACAGTGAGTTTAATATGATTTCAATGTATCTATTTACTTAGGTCATAAATATAGGCAAGATATCTATTTAATTTTTTCTCAGGCAAGTGAGAACTATATGAATTTCCATCACTGATCTGTCTAGAAGGACAACAGCCAAATAGCAAATCTTAATATGTCAATCTGAGCCAGGTGTGGTGGTGCATGCCTATAATTTCAGAAGTTTGGGAAGCTGAAGTAGGAGGATGACATGTTCCAGCCCATCCACTTTAATGATAACCCATCATAATACAAGAAGTACAAAAATGTACTCAGTGTGAAGGCCCTGAGTTCAATGTCCAGTATTACCACCAAAAAAAAAAGCAAAAAAAGTCAGTCTGTGAAATCAGATAACATAAAATTTATAATCCTAGTGTCATGTCTAGAATACAGTATAAATTTGCACAAAAATAATAAATTTGAAATAAAACAAAGAAATTAATAGGCACATTAAAAAAATTCTTTAGAATATTACTGGAGTTTAGGTAACCATTCACACTTCCACAAACTAAATCAAAGACCTCCTATTTGTGTATTTTGCACATTTAACAATGGAGTTTCTCTGAATTGCTATTCTTGTTTCTTAAACTTTGAAAACCTAAAGAATAAGATTTTTCTACCTAACAGTGGAATTCTTGCTAGGAACATAAAGAAATGAGGCTAACAATTACTCAGCATAAACACTTCATTAAATAATGGCTGTTTGCAAACAAGAACACCATCACATGTACATAGTAATATGCCGGTGAGCAGCTGCCCAACCCATCAACCTGCCTACCTACTGTGTGCTCATCCCAGAGTCAGCTGGTGCATTGTGTGCTGTTTGTGTCTATGAAGGACCATCAATCACAATGTTTGCACTCCATGGTTAACATTCTTCTGCTACTCCCCAAGTGAATACTGGCCTCTTTAAATGATTTATTTGGGTAAGTAAAAGAGTGTGGCCAATTCAGGATTACCTCACATTTATTTAGCAGCCCAGTTTCTTGCAGCCGTGACCAGATGCTCTGTATTCTTCCAGCGTGCTCGGGGTGCGTGGTGGAATTGCCACAGACGCACTGGTGTCTCAGCATCAGAGGGTCGTAGGCAATACCTTCAAGACAAAGAAAACACAGCTGAAGAGTAAATAAGGACTCAGTGTAATGGTACGCATTAGTAGATAACCCAGTTACCCCAAATAGTCATTCTTTTGAAAATAAATTATACGGGGTTGGCCAGATAACTCAGCGGACCAAAGCATCTACTTAGGCAGGTGAAAGGATCCAAGTTTGATCCCCAGTGTGCTGTGCTGGCCCTGCTCCTGGGGTACACTGATACAGCCACTGAGACTGGGTGTGGTGGTGCACACCTATAATCCCAGAACTTAGGAGGCTGAAAACAGGAGAATCACTATGAGTCTGATCTGTGTAGTAAGACCCTGTATTAAATACAATAAATAAATAAATAAATAAATAAATAAATAAATAAATAAATAGATAGTATGAACAGACAAATGATCAATATCAGCAAATCTTCAGGGCCACATTACAACTATTTTGTCCTTTGTACCTGCATTTGTATGCAAAAACATGAGCCCTTGGGTTTAGTAATATTCAATTTTAGTCTACAAAGTAAATCTACAATGTTAATCTCTGAAATTAAGAAGATGGACCGATGGGAGCTGAGCCTGCGCACCCGCTGCGGGTAAGCCCCTGCGCCCCTCTGCCCCGCCTCTGCGTTCCC
>PVJA010036358.1:0-21179 GCA_004027025.1 Myocastor coypus
GTGTGTGTGTGTGTGTGTGTGTGTGTGTGTGTGTGTTTATGAGTGCATATTTTATAATAGTGCTGTGTGGTCAGGATGTATGGATGTTTGATAATTTCTTGTATTCTCCTTGCCAGTATCTTGCCAAAGCTTTTTGCAGTTGAAATCATGAAAGCAGCTGGCCTGCACTTCTCTTTTTCAGTTGAATCCTTGACTGATTTTAGAATCAGAGCAATGCTATTTTCCAAGAATGTCTTAGGAAGTTCTCTTTCCTTCTTTTAGATTACACTAAATAGTTTCATGATCATTGATCTTAAGTATTCCCTGAAGTTCTTGTAGAATTAAGCAGTGACTCTATCAAAAGCTGTGCTTTTCTTAGTTGGTAGGGTATTATTACTATTTTCAATTATATTGCTAGTTATTGTATTACTGAGAATTTTTACATCATTTGTGTTCAGTTTTGGTAATTCATATGTATCTAGAAATCTATTAGTTTGCTCTGAATTCTCCAATATATTGGCATGCAGATATTCAAAGTAGTTGTTAGCAGTCTTGTTCATTTCAGAAATGTCTACTGAAACTGTAAGTTTTTCCTTTTCTTCTTCTAGAATTAAATAATGGTTGTTGTATGATATATTATTATATTCAAATTAATTGTTCAGATTACCAGATACAAGCATGCAGAATTGGTTAAAAATTATGAAAAAAATTAAAAACAGAGAAAATTAAGCATTAACTGCTCCTTTCAATAAGGCACCAGAAAACATCAATACATCAATCTAAGTTATCCTGTATATATAAATATATATTTCTTTTCCCCTTCCTTCTTTCTTTTCTCCTTTTCCTAATCCCAGTTGTTCCTTCCCTTTGAATAGTTTCTTTCCCTTTCAAAGTATCTATTTTACCTTTTAGATTTTATTTACTCTTTAAGGTTCTTATACTAGGGAGACAATATGATGTTTACATATGCAGGTCTGATTTACTGCACTTAGTAGCATAGTCTCTAGTTGCATCCATTTACCTATAGAAGCTTCAACTTTATTTTTCTTTATAACAGTAATACTTCAATGTATAAAAATAACACATCTTTTTTATATATTCCTCAGATGATGGGAATGTATGCTGTTGTCAAGATTCAGCTATGAAAAAAATGCTGCTCTGGTGTTTTCATCATGGAGAAGGTTAAAATTAGACCCATGTCTACCACCATGCATAAGCTAAAGTAAAAGTGGAACAATGACTAAAATATTAAAACAGAACACTACATGTACTAGAGGAGAAAGTAGATAGAAATCTTGAAGACATGGGTAGATAGTTCATGAGCAAAAACCAAGCTGCGCAGAAAATACTTCAAAGAATCAACAACTGAGATCTCATCATTTTGAAAAGTTTCTGCATAGCAAAAGTAATCAAGGGCCAGACAAATAGCTCAGCACTGCAGAAGTTGGGATTTGATCCCAGGACCTGTTGTGCTCCCCCCTCCCCCCGGCTGCCCATACTGTGATGGCAATTGAGACTGAGTGTGGTGATATGTGCCTGTAATCCCAGCTCTTGGGAAGCTGTAAAAAGGCAGATCACTATGAGTCAGATCTAGTATTGAGACCCTGAACATCCTGTAAACCCTTCACTAAAAATACAAAGAAATAAAAGAAAAAAATATATATATATTATCTAAAGTTTCTTTTTTGATATATTGTTTAGGGAGTCTGGCTAACCTATTTGTGATAATAAAATATGGAGATTGTATTTGTGTAATATAATTGTGGTAATATTTTTCTGATTTTTTGTACAGTAGCATTTGTTTTATTAAGTTGAATGAAATGTTGTTTGATAACACATATTTGTAAACATTAGCTGTTCCTATTGAATTGGTTGCCTAATCAATATATAGTGATCTTCTTTGTCTTTCTTGATTTGGTATAGCTTAAAGTTCTCTTTGTCTGAAAAGACAATAGCTATTCCTGCTTTTTATTTAATCCCCCCATGGAATGAAATATTGTTTTTCAGTCTTTGATTTTTAACTGTGAATTTTTGGGGGGTTAAATATGTATCTTTTATGTACCATGCCATTAGACTTTGATTGGTGAATTGAGACTTTTCATATTAAGTTCTTAGTGAAAAGTATTGAGTTAAACCTAGCATTGCATTATTTTCTTCTTGTTGATTTATTTCCTTTCTGTTTAACTGCTTACCCCACCAAGTGTATTCATTCTATTGGACAATTTTTACATTTTTACCTTTATTGTTTTCTCAAATATTCTTGAGAAACATTTTTTTCCTTTTTTAAATTTTTTTTCTTGAAAAATATTTCTATGGCTGGGCTACAACTTCATTGAACTTCACAAAACAACTGCATAGAAGTCAAATTTCAACTTAGTAGAGCATATGTTCCTTCTCACCTCTCTGATTTTCTTGCCCTTTCTTCTGTTGTTCTTGTATTCTGTGATATGCCTTCAACTTAATTTCCACCCTTTCAATTTTACAACACATGTAATATAATCTCTGGCTATTTTTTTCTTTCACCGTTACTTGCTCATAATTTTATGTTTTTATTTTAGAAATATGGTCTTTCCTTTAATCATATAAAACCTATTTGAGGTTTTCAACATCCTTTCCTATTTTCTGAACTTTCTAGAAGATATCATTCAAAGGTTTTTTCCTAGTCTCCTTGTTTTCTTCAAACTCCTGGCACTCTGTGTTTGTACATTTATGCCTAAGAAAGATTTGTATTCTGAAGGATTTCAGGACAGTAAAATGCATTTCTAGGTGTTTTCCTTAAGAGTTCTGTATAAGGCAGCTCTGCTACATGGAAATGCAGTGTCCAGTGGGGAGGTAGCGGGTCTCATTCTCCAACACAATGGCAGGTACAACACCAATTTCTTCAGCAGCAGTAGGGAACCATGGGGAAGAAGCATTGTCACCAGAGTCATCCCCACCCACTGACTTTATTCCTCTACAGAACTGCCTTCACGATTTGCCTAGAGAGAAAATGTTGGTAGTTTGTGCTCTGCATCTGACTCTGTGGGGTCCACATTAGAATAAAGCAACCTTACTACTTTGGTTATTTGATTTGCTACTCTTTAGTTATTTCCTGAAAATATAAATATAATTTACATATATACTTATGTAAATCATTCATTAGATTCATGCTCAATAATCCAATGATATAGGAACATTTGTAATCTGGCTATGTAGGTAATATAATTACTTCAAACATGCAGATCCTGTTAGTTTTATACTGATTCTCTCCCTGCCATTTAAGTAAATTGATGTCTCTTCCTTTATTTCACTTTCACAATATTACTTTATTTCATTTTGTTTTAGTTGGTGGGGAATCTCCTTTTCCTAAAATCAGATATTGGAATTTTTTCTTCTAATTTTTATTTTATTTTATTTTATTTTATTTTATTTTATTTTTTTTATGGAAGGGTCTACTGAACTGGGTCTTCAGTGTCTCACTACTAGATGGGACTCTGTGATGCACCTGTTTATAGCCTCCCAAGAACTGAATGACAGCCTAGTGTCACTATACCCAGTCTCAATTGCCATCTTAGCACGTCCCAGGGGCAGGGCCAGCATGTAGGCCTGAGGATTGAACCCCTAATCCCTGAGCCTGACTGCAGGTGCTTTTATCCACTGAGCTATTTGGCTGGCCCCTGGGATTTTTTTCTTTATTTAAATCTTGGATTTTTTTTTTTTTCCCTCCAAAATTCAGAAACACTTCTATACAGAATTTATCTTGTGTTTTTTTTTTTTGTTTGTTTGTTTTGTTTTGTTTTTGAGACAGGGTCTCGCTATGCAGCTCAGGCTGGCGTTGAGCTCACTGAAGCAGCCCAGGCTGGTCTAGAACTCACACTGATCCTCCTGCTTCGGCCTCCCAAGTTCTGGTAGTACAGGTGTGTGCCACCATGGCTGGCTAGAATTAATTTTAATGACCCCATTTTAATGATCTTTCCATTTTTTTCCTTGGACCTTATGGAAGAATCAATTAAATAGCAATTAATGTATAATTAAACTTTAAGAGGTAACATAGGTTTTAAATGAGTCTACAGGAGATGGACAAGTGATCTTTATCAATAATCTAAGATACTTATGGTTATCAAATGTCTGAAATTATGAAAGAAAGCATGTATGTTAATCAATAATAAACAGAAAGGAAAATTATTGACTTTATGATAACATTCTCACTCTTCCTTAGTTCACACATTTGCAGTATGACATTTAAAATAATTAGCATGTTCTTAATAAAGCTCTTGGTTTGTTTCTATATTTTTAATTAACTTTATGGAAAATCAATAATTACATAGCATATCAAAAATTGTAGACAAATATTTAGAGAAATAGTTCTGAAGTGACTACATAACATGAGATTAATAATAGATTGCACATTGCAAATACATTACTTACAAATTTCAGTGAAAATACTAATGAAATGAAGAAGGAAGAATTTATAGATCAGTCATATAATAGTTTACTGTGTGCTAAAATCAAGAAATATATTTATATAATTAGAATTCTCAAAGTGGAAAGGGATAGGCAACAAATACTTTAAAATTTAAAATTTCTAAATTTAGTTGAAATTATAACACATTTCTAAGAAAAATGAACCTTTTGCACAAGAAACATGAATGAAATCATATCAAGATACACAAAGGTGGCCGGGCGTGGTGGCGCATGCCTGTAATCCCAGCACTCGGGAGGCTGAGGCAGGAGGATCGGTGAGAGTTCAAGACCAGCCTGGGCTACAAAACTGAGCTCAAGGCCATTCTGAACTGTACAGCGAGACCCTGTCTCAAAAAGACAAAAAAAAAAAAAAAAAAAAAAAAAAAAAAAAAAAAAAAAAAAAAAAGATACACAAAAATGAAATTTTCCAGAACTAATCATAAAGAAAAAGATCATTAAAGCATATACATAAAATAAAAATATTACCTATGGAGGACGAAAATTAAATGACATCTTATTCCATATTAAAATAAAAAAAGAGCAAGTGGGTAAGAAACTAGACTAATTAATTCAAAGGACTAAAAAGAAATCTGTCCTCATTGAATTTCATACTTAGCAGACATACCTTTCAAAACTAAACGGAAAATATTTTACTCAAAATATTCTAATATCTCCAGACACAGCATATAGAAAATACAAAAACCATGATACAGAAGGCAAAAGAAGTTGGTTGCAGTATGGTCCTGGATAAAGAATAAAGAACTCTCAAAATGGTGGCTATGCAGGACTACGTGAAATATAATTATATTAGATGAACCTATTTAAAAGGTTATTGAAGATTTCTCCAAAACAATTAGGAAACTTATGTCAGGTTATACACCTATTTTTTAATGTGTGTGTGTGTGTGTGTGTGTGTGTGTGTGTGTGTGTGTAAAAGACAAAGAAGTAGTAATCTAAAGTCAATGGAAAATGGAAATATACTTTTTAAAATTTCTAATACTAGGAGAAAATATACTTCATCTTTCAAGTAGAATGTAAGTCAAAGATACAGTATAAAATATAAAAGAGAAATTAAAATTAATCTTCATAAAATTAATTAAATATTGATTAAAATTAAGTTAAAGATTTCAATACAACATTCCACAATTAAAAATAAATCACTAATCCAACTAAGAGATCAGAATGTTGGGTAACATATGGACAAATCTGTGATCAATTGGAGTACTCACATAATATTTGAATAGGGTAATATATACAAAAATATCAACTAAGAGAAAGTTTTCATGATATTAAATAATTACTAAGAATAACACATAAGACTGGAATGGCAGGAAACTTATTACCCAGCAACAAGGTCTGGCTTGTGAAGTAAACTGCCCCTGGCCTGCACAAAACTTGTTCCACCCAGCAACAAAGCCTGGCATGTAGTGGAAATTCGTCCATCACAGAAGCCCAGTGTGAAAAACTGCCACAAAACTCCTTGCAGAGAGACTAGAGACAAGACCCATTCAGCTGACCCAGGAGCAGAACATTTTGACAGAGTGGCACAGCAGGTTCACCTCAAAGAGTTACAGCAGGAAGAAGTGGAGCTCAGCAGCCTGACCCAAGCCATAACCACCCGGATGAGTTTGAACTTGGTAGATTCAGATCTGGTGCAAAGCTAAGAACTCCACCAAGGCTCTCCACCAAGGGTCAGAAAGTAGGGTTATACAAAATGCCAAAGAGAAGGAGCAAAATGCACTCTCAGGCTCCAAACACAGCCAGAACAAGTACAGGAGGAAATAGCATAAAAGTAATTGGAAATCACACACCTTAAATCTCTGAAATAATAGTATCTGAAGTAAAGAAACAACTAGAAAGGTATAGAGGAGATCAGACCAGAAATCATTTCTGAAGTAAAAAAAGAAAGAAATAACACCTATAATAAAAGAAGTACTAAGTGCTTCTAAAGAAGACACTGATAAAATAGAGAATAGAAAAATGATGGAAATCCTTGAATGAACAATATAGTAACGTTATAGAATATATAAAGCAGATTCAAAGTGCTAACCAGGAACTTAAAACCTCAGTCATAAGCTGTCAAAAACGTTTCAATGACAGTGAAAATAGATGTTCAGATCTTAAAGACATGGTTGTAGCTAGTGGAGAGGTAAGAAAAGATCTCTTAATAACAACTATGATGCAAAAAAATAATTCAACATCTGCAAGATGATGCAAAGATGAACAATGTAAGACTAATAGGCATCAATGAAAAAGGAGTCTGTAAAAATGATGCAAAAAAGAGTATGGGAAGAAGTAATAGCAGAAAACTTCCCACATATGGGGAAACAATTTGATGTTCATGTAACTGAGCATGAAGAGCTCCAGATAACATCAACCCAATTAAAACCACACCCAGACATATAATAATCAACATCCCAGAAACTCAGCACAGAAACAGTGTACTACAAGCTGCTAGACAAAAGAAATGAATCACATTTAAAGGAAACCCTTAGAATAATGCAGATTTCTCTTTACAAGTCATCAAGTCAAGAAGAGCATGAAGCAAAGTACTTCAAATCTTGCAAGAAAACAAACTCCATCCCAGGCTACTATACCCTGCAAAGCTCTCTTTCAAGTTCAACTACTTCCAAGACAAAGAACGACTATAGAATTTCATGATGACAAAGCCAACCCTGCACAGTTTACCAAAAGGTGTTCTAGAGAGGGATCAAAATGTCCACACCTCCATGAAGGAGAATAGAAAGAACCTACCACATAGGGCAAACAATTCGACACAGGAAAAAAAAGGATATATACAACAGCATTCTTTCAACTATTCTTTTGTATACAATGGCAGGATATGTCCATCATCATATTCTATAAATGGACTTCTCTTTTGCACCCTGTGAGTCATGATTCTGTCTAATCCTACACGGTAAGTATCAAGGAAACAGCAGTATCTCAGTCCCACAAGTGACACCTGGCCACCAGTAAGCATCATGGACACTGTGTCCACGATATACTAGAACTTTGTGTGATATCCTATCCCAAACTGTTATAAGTTCTCATCACATATTTTCCATTCCAGTATTGATGTTATGTTTTATTCTTAGGAAGTCTTTACTACCATGAAAACTTTTTTAGTTATGTTTTTATATACATTAACCTATTGAAATATTATGCAAGTATTCTGAATTGATTACAGGTTGTACATGATACACACACACACACACACACACACACACACACACACACACACACACAAAAGTCCTTTTTTCTCATTGATGCCTATTAGTCTTATGTTGTTCATCTGTCCATCATCTTGCAAATTTTGAATTATTCCTTCCTTTATCCTTGTTGATTTTTTTTTTTGTATTTTTAATACAGGGTCTCACTATGCAGTTCAGACTGATTTTGAGCTCACTTTTTAAATCCAGGCTGGTCTCAAACAGGCACTGATCCTCATGCCTCAGCCTCCTAAGTGCTGGGATTACAGGCATGTGCCACCATGCTCCTCGATGATTTTGAGAGATCAGAAATTATTTCTGATCTGATTTCCTCTATCCCTTTCTGCAGTTTTTTCTTTACTTCAGATGCTATTATTTCAGAGATTTCAGGTGTGTGATTTCCAGTTTCTTGTCATTTTGTATACCACTGTCTTCTGAACTTTGGTGTAGAGGTTTGGTAGATTTATTACCTTAGCTCCAGGTGCAGGTCTACCAAGTTCAAACTTGTCAAGGTGGATGTGGCTTGGGCCTGGTTGCTGAGTTCCACTTCTTCCTGCTGAAGCTAATGGAGGTGAACCTACTGTACCACTGTGTCAAGATATTCTACTTCTGGACTGGCTGGGTGAGTCTTGCCTCTAGACTCTCTGCAAGGAGTTCTGCCACAAAGTTCCACACCTGGAGTGTCTGATGGATGAATTTCCACTCACATGCTGGACCTGGGTGTTGGGTCTAATGAGTTTCCAGGGGCCCCATATAGTCTCTCTCACATGCCACTCCTGGGTGCTAGGTCCAGTGAGTTTCACACAGGCCCCAGGGGGGTCTCCCTCACATGCTGGGCCTGGATTCTGGGTCAAATGAATTGCCGGCAGACCAAGAATGGTCTCACTCACCAAGCCCTTGGTTCTATTTCTCTTCCAGTCTCCTTTGCTGGTACCTTTGTAACACTTTCTGTGGTGACTGGATATTCCATTCTAATACCCAAATATTATTTTTCTTGGTTTGAAGTCCTGTAACTCTTCCGTTTGCTTCCCCATTTTGTGAAGAGTAACCCATTTGAATTCTTTATGTGTACTACAATGTATTCCAGACTCAGGGATCTTCCTGTCCTACATCTGGAAACTTTGGTGTTCATTCAGAGATTACAGACCCTTTTACTGAGCAAAAGTGTAAAGACACAGACCCAATCCACAGAATCTATTAATCCTCAGTAATCAGTTCTAGTCATTAGCTAATGTAACAAACTACATCAATATCAGGATTCTGAAGAGGATTACGTACTTGGCCCCTTCAAAAGGTTATAATCTGCCATATAAAATGTTGAGCACAACATGGATACAGGGCACAAGACACTGAACAAGTTGGAAGTTTTTAATTTAGCAATTTTAATGGGCAAAGGAGTAGGAGCATTACAAAATCACTTCTAGTGGTGCTGAGAATTTTGGGCACTGTTGCCTGTGGTTGCCTCTGGTGAGAGCTATTTGTTAACATAGCTTATACTGGTGTCAGACAGCCAGACTACTCCTCTCACTTGTCAATTTCTCTAATGAAGGAAGAGAAGTACATGCACTAGGTTTCCTATATTGACTTTTCAAGAAGTATTGTCAGCCTGCAGGTGCCAACTTATAAATGCATTGGAAAATGGATGGAGAGCCTTCCTTATATCAGTGATTTCAATCTATGCACATCAATATCATTCAAATAAATAGAGCAGAACTTCAGTGACAAAGTGTGCTTTTGACTGTAACAGTCTGAAATTTTACTTTATTATGTATCTTTATATGATTTTGTGTGGAAAGTTGGAAAGGATAAAATTTTGTCTCTGCAGTATTTGATTTATACAGATTCTTTCCATAACAATTATATGATTTTTAAAAATTTAACTACCCTTCCTTGCCAAGAAAATGGCAATCTTTCTTAGTCCATCGTATGATTTGTCTCTAAAATGCCTGTCTTCATAATATGCTGATCATTAGAGTAATGCATATTCGATGAATATGGGCAATAAATAACATTTGAAAACCTATTTCTGGGCATTGATTGATGTACATGTTGTTTTGTCTGCTGTGTTTAATGGCCATGTCTTACTTTTCTTAGATTTTCTTTCCTTTTTTTTTTTTTTTAACATTACCCACTGAGGAGTAATTGAGAACCGATCTCATTTGAAATCTTCTTCCAGAAATAAAATTCTCATTCTGTTACATATGGGGCCAGGGGTGGGGGCACACATATTGCCATTCATTTGCAAATGTGAAAGCAACCTACTAGAGAGCCTATTTATTTTGAGGAGGGCACAGTCTATCAAACAAGATCAAGGGTACTTTTTATAGACTCACAAATGTCTCTCTTTATGTATGTACATAAAAGGCATTGATAAGAATAGAATCTCTCTCACTGGGAAAAGTCCCCTAAGTATAGCTACTCAGTTCTATGAAATTTATTGATCATAAAGGGGAAATGTTTTAGCAAAAGTGCTACTAAGCAGCTCACACTCTGTTGATACATAACGTGGATATAGCTCAGTGCTATTCAAAAATCTCTTCTGGGTTCTTTTTGTAAAAATTAGTTCAGATAAATTCTTAATGAGAGATTTATCCATTCTTACATAGCTTGAAGATACCCACTTGGATGTCTGCTTCAAAATATTAAATGCCTATGGAAGGGCAAAGGCTTTCCTGGGGGGCTGTCTGCCTAGCTGGGTGGGCAGATGGCCTGGCAGTGGGCATTGCTCACTCACCTGTGGGCTGTGTTCCTGGTGGGCTGGAGCCACCAGGTTTGTTTCCAATCTGAGAAATGGTAGCATTTTGTATCTCCAAAGTGGGAAAAGTACCAGACCTACTCATTGTATGACTCAATTTTCATTGATTTCTTTGTTTTGTTATACAAAACATTAATTTTCATCTTGGTAGGAACAGTCTGCGGGTCCAAGTATTGTGCAATTTTGGGATTCACTTATTATTTTTTGCGGGGTTGTTAATTTAACTTACACTACACAAGGGAATCCTGGCATCTATATATAGGAAAGACAAAAGATAGTAGAGACAGTTAAAGCTCATGTTGATGGATACTAGAAATTATAGATAGGTAACCATGTATCAAGTGTAAGAGGTTGTCTCAGCCCTTGCTACAAATTGCAAAATATCTGAAAGCACTGAGACTATCTTTCTTTAGTTGATCATTAACAATGAAATAAACAGGGTCGGGCTAGTTAGCTCAGAGGATTAAAGCGCCTGCTTAGGCAGAACACAGTGACATATGTTTGATCTCCAGTGTGCCATGCTGGCCCTGTCCTAGGGCGTGCTGAGAGAGACTAGGCAGGTGGCATGCACCTTTAATCCCAGAGCTTGGGAGACTGAAAAACAGGAAGGGTCACTACGAGTCCGAGTGTAGTAGACCCTGTAGACCCTGTACTAAATAAATAAACAAACAAACAAACAAGTCAGCTTCATTCTTCTTGGGGAAGATTTTTATATCCTTTACATCTTAAATTTTATTTCCTAAACAATATGTTTTGGTAAATATGAAGAAAGATATTATTATTCAGGCATGATCTTATAAAATGGCAAACATGAGTTAATTACACTAGCCTCCTTTTGGCTATGAATTATTTCTGCTTTGATCCTTTTATTTGATTTGTAAACCTTTAAAGTTGACATGAATTCAAAGGACACTTTTTGTTCATCTGAACAGAATATAAAGCTTTAAAAGTTAATTTTATTCTATATTTATAGTTATTTATTTATTAACATCTTCTAAACTAAAATCAGTTTCATTATTCATCTATGTAGGCAAATATTTATATTTAATACATGTAGAATGCCATACTTGCTACATTGTATTCAGAAAAGCCACTATGTTGCTCTGATTTTGATGGATGTCTTACTATAATCAACTCTAACCTGGCAACAAAATTGACTGTCTCTAAATGCTGTATCATATTGGAAATTCAAAATTGTTAAACCTGTTCATGTTCTTAAAGTATGAACTTAGAGATATAAGAACAAGATTGAAAACTAGACATTTAGGCCTAATATCTGTTTCAAGGTTTACATATTTAAAAATTATTTCCATTAGCATAGAATTTATATTTATTGGTCATCAAATTATGCTTCCACATGGTAGCAAAAATTACTTTTAAAAGTAATTTCCTTTTTAGCGTAAATAATGCAATGTTTAAGCAATCTTTAGTTGACTTTGCCTGGAAGAGAAGACAGATTTGGACAAATTCTTGATGGTTGGATAATATTACTTTTTTAAAAAATTATAAATTAGAAAAGAAACATGTAAATAGCCAGAAGATGTAATATATATATGTATATATATATATATATATATATATATATATATATATATATATAGTGTATGTGTGTGTGTTAGACAGGTTCTTTCTTTGTAAGAAACCTCCTGGCTTGGCATCCCAAGTGCTAGGATTATAGGTGTGAACCACGATACCTAGGTGGTGAAGTCACCATGGTTTCAGAATTTTGCATTTGTTTTTATAGGGGCCTTAGGGATACCACCCTTTAATGGAAATGACTTTTGTAGCAATTCAAATCAACATCATAAGTAATAATATTACTATTTATGTAGGATGACACTATACAAGACTGTTGCTTCACTACTGTTTAATTAGAACTGCTGCCTAAAAATCAGTAATTATACTTAAGTGCATGACATAGTTAAACATGCTTTTATATATAGACTCTCATAGAGTGGCCTATTACAGTTGTCTTATAGAATTATACAATACAATTATAACATGAAAAAATTATCTGTCATCCCATTAATCTCAAATAATAATTTGAGGAAGGCTTTCCTTTCTATCCTGAGAATATTTTCTTGTTGCTGTTAAATATTATACATCTTTATTATATTTCCACTGAGATCCTGAAAACAGAATCATTTCTCCTGACATCATTATTAGATGTTGGTACGTGGCCTACATTTAGTGAACTAGAAAACTTGAATATAAATTGTGAACATTTAGGAATATTCACATCTATAAAAATTGCTAATATTCTGGTTTGACTGTACATTCCCTTAGCACTCTGATATGAAGTACAATAACTAAACGATCTGTAGAAAGCAATATAGAGAGAGAACAGTGCTATCTAACTTGTAATCATCACCTGGGATAGTAAATGTCTTAAGTGGTAAAATTCTACTAGCAATGCTTTCTGGAGCCATTAGGAGCTGGCTGCACCCTGGAGTGCTGTAAGCCATAAAAGCAGAGTGGAGATAAACACACCCTGGGGTGTCATAAGCCATGAAGCACAGATGTGTTCACCCATATTATGATAACCAGGGCTGTCCTGTGTTTAGTGGAAAAAGACAAAGACAGTTTTTCAATATAATATTAGGCTTATCCATTTAATCTCCCATATTTTCAACTGTGGGGCAACTAAACTGAGAAGTTAACTCTTTTTCCTCTCTCTCTCTCTCTCATTCTATGTATAGATAGATAGATAATAGATAGATAGATAGATAGATAGATAGATAGATAGATAGATAGATAATGTCTTAGATGTTTTGTTGAGGGAAATTGAAATGCCTCACTCCACCTAGAAGGACATGTGGAGGATTTAAGAAAACCAAGAAAGGGGAGAACAAAGTAATCTCTATAATGATTGGAAGTTTCCAAATACTTCAAATATCTTTATTTTTTCCATAAGAATTAGATGGAAGTCTGCTATTTCTTAACTACTTAGCAACATTTAATGTTCAAGAAATCTAGAGGAGGATGTTTAAACCCATGAATTCCCAGAAGGTATTTTAACCTTTTTGCTGCTGTTGTTAATATGTTTATGCATTATTCTGAAGTTGAGCTCTCTGAGTTTGTCTGATTCTCAGAGGCCTAAGGCTCCAAAATGACCAGAACTATAGGAAATAAAGTTGGGGTTGTCACATAATAAAAACCTATGGAAATTAAAGATAAGCATTCAACATAAATTAGAGAACAAAATTTGATGGATATGTGGACAATTTCCCTTGGATCAAGGGTAGGATCTTCTATTTGAAAGATTAACAGACTTTTCCACTGAACTTACTGAAAGTATGAAATATGCCATTAAAATTAAGCTCTCATTGTTAAGTTTTAGTTTCTGTTTGTGCATGTCTGGAGGTCAGGAATCACGTCCTCTCAACAACAAGGACAACAATAAACAAGCTTTAAAAAGAAACAACACATAAAAACACCTATTCTTAGATCAAAAAAGAAGCAAGGTCACAAGGCAGAAGACAGGCCTTGAGTTACACAGGCACAGGATGCAAAACTGAAATGAAACCAAAATAAATAAATAAATAAAGTCATGCTCATTGAAGCAGAAACTCAGGAGAACCACTTCTGTGGGAAACAGTGGCAGGGCGAGGAAGTTGGAGCTGAAAGTGACCAATTGTGGCAGGCTCAACATGCAGGAATTAGAGAGTTAAAGAAAAGAATCTCACCAACACTCGCTTGAGTTTTTCCATCAGCAGCTAAAGCAGATTGTTGCAGTAATTTTTCTTTTAGTTTTTGAGTTTTCGAGCTAAGGTTTCTCTATAAGGTTCACACAGGCCTTGAAGTTACTTTGTCATCCAAGCTGGCCTTGAATGCACAGCAACCCTCCTGCCTCAGCCTTTGGAGTGCTGGGATTGCAAGTGTGAACAAGCATGCCAGGTCTTCTCATGGTAATTCATAAGACCAAAGGAATCCCATGGACATTAAAAAATAAAAAGAAATATGAATAAATCTCTTCTCATAAATTTCATAACCTAGATGAAATGAGAAAATTCCTTATAGGATACAATCTGTCAAGACTCATATAAAGACATGGAATAAATTTGAAATTTTAATAGGCCCCTGTCTATTGACATTGAATCAACAATTAATAATTTTCCAAAATGGTCAACAACAGGCCAGAAGGGTTCACTGTGATATTCTGTCAAATAGTTATTAGAAAAAATACCAGTTCTTTATAATCCTTTACAGAAGAACAGGGAAATACTTCTTAACTTATTATAATCATCCATCATTACCCTAATGCCTGAAACAGACAAAAATATTATAATAAAAGAAATCTTACCACTAATATCGCTTATTGAACATACATGGAAAATTGTCAACAAAATCTTAGCCATAGTATCCAATAATCTGTGGGAAAAAATTCATATGCTGTTAGAAGATAGGATTTATCTGAGATTTAAAGCTCATTCAGCACTAGAAGTTTAATATAACTTTTCACATCAAGAATTAAAAGAAGGAAAAGCACATGATCTTATCAAGAAATCCAGAGAAAGCATTTTACAAAATATAACTCCTCCCTTTTGTAACACTTTTAGTGAAAGCTCTCAGTAAACTTGTCACAGAAGCAGGACTTCCTCAACTTGATGATATCTAATGAAACCTACAACAAAAATTATGCTTAGTAGTGAGAAACTAGCAATTTTCTAATATAAAAAATATCAAGGTGTCTTGCCTCCCACTTAGTTTTAATATCATACATAATATCATATTAACTAGTACAATGATACAATGATAAAGTAAAAATATACTGGTTACTAGTACTGCTAGAAGCTGAGACAGATACTGTGAAGTGACAATACTTCTCAGAAGACAGGAGGAGGAAAATTTACTCTGCCTCTAATTTTGAAGGCTATTTCTACTCTGTGCATGAAACACTGGCATGTTAATATAAGGAAAATATTGAGAATTTTATTATTATCACTCTTTGTCCTCTCTACTTCAATATATTTCTCTCATGTTTATTTTGTCAAATGAGCACGTGTTTCTTATTGAATTTATCTGATCTTTACTCTCCCTTTTTCTATTACTAAAACTAAGAGAAAGATAAGAGAATATATAAACTAAGTAACACAATTGTCCAGTCTACAACTTAATTATATCCACCTTATATACAAAGCGTTGGTGATGCCAGCAGGAAAACAATAGTGTCTTAGTTATTTTCTCTTGTTACTGAAACACCTGACACTCTGAGTTTAAGGGGAGAAAGGCTTATTTAATTCAGAGTAAGTAGAGGTTTTAGTCTATAACCAGCTGGCTTTAAGACAGGGTGGCATGCCAGAGGAGCATGATAGAGGAGAATCAATTCATGGTGAGAAGAAGGTAGCAAAACAAACAAGGGACAAAAAAAAAAAAAAAGAAAGAAAGAAAGAAAGAAAGAAAGAAAGAAAGAAAGAAAGAAAGAAAGAAAGGAAGAAAGAAAGAAAGAAAGAAAAAGCTCTTTCTCTCCCCCTTATTGCATCTGGACTACCTGAATTAGGGTAGTGCCAAATAATTCAGTGGACTGATTTAGCAATCACCCACCTTAATCCCAGCACCCTTTGTCCTAGCCTTGTACCATGAATCAATAGCACACTCTAGATCTATCTGCCTCTAAAAAGCCCCACCTAAGCACCACCTATGACTACATGAGGACTTGCGGGGACATCTAGACACAAATTATAACAAATAGACATAAAACTTATAGTCTAGATGGAAATTAGAGTACTAAGGAATCACTTGCTACAGAAGAAAAAAAAATTCTGGAGGAGCTCCTCATAAGATCGAGGCTTTTTTTCATATTTTAATAGATGCTTGAATAAAATAAATTTTGTCAAATACTGTTTACGCAGGTTTTTTCTCTCTGCCTTTTTTTGTGAGGGTGTTCATTTTCATTGATGTTTTGTCTTCATCATATACATTCATGGAATTGTACAGATTCTGGATACCAGTTGTTTATCATTGTAGTGAGTTCAGTGGTCAAGTCCAAAAGATGTCTAAATGGAACCTGTAAGTATGAACCTCCTAGGAAAAAAGACTTCCAGTTATAATTAAGAATTCAAGATCAGATCAAACTGAATGAAAGTGGGCCCTAAAACCAATAATATATCCTTATGAAACTAGAGGAGATTCAGAATTTGGGGCCAGGAATCTGAGCGGTGCAGCTACAAGTGAAGGCATGCCTAGAAGCATCGGGCACTGGAAGAGGAGAGGAAGTGCTCTTCTCTAGGCTCTGTGGAGGGACTAAAGTCCTCCATGGTATCTTGATTTCAGATTTCTGGCCTCTGACTGAGAGACAATAACTGTGTCCATTAAGAAGGCCATATAAAGACAGAATCACAATAAAGCAATATAAACTTATGAGTCTCTAAGCCAAGGCAATTTGGAGTGCACCAGAAACTAGGAAAGCTGAGAAGTAGTCTTCTCCCAAACCTTAAAGAAGCACACAAAACCCTGATTGCTCATTTCTATCTTGCAGAACCATCAGAGAATAAGTTTCTGTTGATTTAAGTTGTTTGTAGTAATCTGTCATATAAAACTAGGATAATCTTTAAATAATAATAGTTCTTCCACTCTAACTCAGCCTTTTATTTCTTTTTTTTCATAAAGTGCCTAAATTCCAGCACAATTACTCACTTCTTTATGCCCAGTATCTAAAGTAGTGATATATTTTTCTGTATTTTATAAATAGAAATGATGAACTAGCAGTGATTATTTTTATATTGCATTTTATAATGAAAAATTCTTGAAAAGATTATTCAAAACAACATGAAAGGAACTATCCTACTTAAAAGTTATGAATTAATCTAATATTCTATTTTTTCAACATGTGTATTTCATGTTTATTCACACGCTTATTCCAGGCAATCTCACTGAATGCTCGTATCCCATAGAATCCATGTTCTTAGTGCCTGAACTGAGGGGAGAAGCTAGAGCTACAGCAAGCTTAGTCTACTACTGGAAAACGTAAAATTAAGACTAGTCAGAGGACTTTCAAAGTTGTAGTTGGGAAACAGGCACATTATAGAAGTCTTCTGATCTTAAGACTTAATTTCTGTGGCTGTGGTGTAGGAAGTATTAGTGTAATCTATAAATAGCAGTGATAGCAGTGCTTTACCGAATAGCTGCTCCTAATTCCAAGATCACGACCCCACTGCTAACTTTAGTACACCTGTATTCAAAACTAATGGTTATGTATTGAGTTGTCTTTTAGGTCATAGCCTTCTGTATTTTAAAGAAGATACCCATTATAACTAAAGTAGTATATATAATGTATATATCCTTCCTTTCTAATTCTACCTTTTATTTCTTTTTCTTTTGTCATGTGCTGCTTAAATTCCAGCAGAAAACATTGCTCTTGTCTTTATTCCTAGTTCCTAGGATAGTGGTATAATTCTGTATTTTATAAATAGAAATGATGAACTAATAGTAACTGTTAGAAAAGAATGACTATTGTGCTCACTTCTGCAGCATATATACTAGAAAGGAAGGACTATATCTATAAATCCATATCTATATTCATTCACATATTTTTATACAATTGTCCTTTTGCTTACCTCAAATCACTTCTACTTTCATCTAATGACAAAACTCTATTCCCTACTTCCACATTTCTACTCCATATTCACCACTTCCCACTCCAGGATAAGATGGTCTTGTGACTCAAGCCTGGCCCATTTATGTTCTCCGTAAAACTCTACCTTCTAATGACTCTTACTGCTTTCCACTGACTTATTTTAGAGTTTTCTTCAATAATTAATTAACAAGTACTTAGTGGCTCTTAAGTTTAAGACATTGCTCTTGGTGTGTTGAAGATAATTTTTCCCTGTAGGAACTCACAATTTAGTCAGCAATATCTAAGATATTCCTTTATACATTTTGTCACAAATCTTAATGGAATTTCCCCTGTGTACTAGGCATTGTAAAAAGCACTGAGAACTTAACTGTGATTATGCCTCATTTCATAGGAAAGAATTTTATGTAAGGAATTTATTTTCCAAAGCTCATAGACTGGTCATAATAAGAAAATGAAAGGGAGACATATGAATAAGATTGATTCATAGCATGTTAAAAATTATGAAAAAAATAAAACATTGGACAGAGATTGATAGTGACATGATCAAGAAAATCAAGTTAAAGTTAGAATGGACTGACTTTCTGAAGGAACTGATCCACTAACATTTAATTATAAGTCATAGTAGCCGAGCGTGGTGGTGCATGCCTGTAATCCCAGCACTCGTGAGGCTGAGGCAGGAGGATTGGTGCGAGTTGGAGACCAGCCTAGGCTTCAAAAGTGAGCTCAAGGCTAGCCTCAACTGCATAACGAGACACTGTCTCAAAAAGACAAAAAAAAAAAAAAATTATAAGTCATAGTGTGCCTGGAATCGCTTGTTCATTTTTTCATTTGTATGCAATCAGTATTGTAAGACAATCCACCAGTGGATGTTTCATGAGGAGGTGGCACGTGAATTAGGTATCTACACTGAGAAAAATGAAGGAAACATCAAAGCTTTTGGGAGGCATTCACGCATTATTGGGAACCAACCTTACCCCCAAAGTTGACTGATGGGAGCCTTTAATTTGAGGTACTTGTTAATATGCTTTCATTATCTTATATCTCAAAGGTTCTAAGGTTGTCATTCTGTTATAAAGTCACAAAATAAAGATATAAAACTTTAAATATATAAGTACAAGTTTGCTAAAAGGTAGTATGTGAGGCATGAACTTCCTGGTGGACAATATTTTCCTGTTTCCTTTGGTATAATGGGTTAGTGCACAGTTTGTTTTAGGTGGGTACATCAGAATAGAGCCAACTAAACAAAAATTTTTCTTACCTTATAGCTTTAAAACATAGAAGATACAGCTTAGATGTGCAGCAAATTTTACCCCTAATTGTGCAAAATTCACAGCAGCCAAAGTAGAGACAGATTTGATCAGTTTGATGGTTTACACTCTTAATCCACTGTCAGATTATTCTTTTGTTGTTGTTGTTCTGGTATTGGGGGTCTCGTTCAAGACCTTGTGCTTGGTGGGCATGTGTTTATGCTGCTGAACTACTTCCCCAGCCCTAAATTATCCATTTTAATAAAGGTTTTTATCTCACTTGGAGATATAGTATGGATCTCTGGCACAGACATGCCATTTAAAGAAGTTTTCTGGTTAGTGTTAGATGTGTTGGTGTTTCCTATCAGTAAAATAGGACTAAGCAGTTACTAGACTTACTACCACTAGTCAACACTGAGGAATGTGATTGTGTTGTCAAAGGGACATTTCTATCTTCTTTTGGATATCTCAAATGAAAACAAATATGGCATTCAAAAACACTTTCAAAAGCTGTTGGCATTAAAGTGTGTTGCTACTTAAATGCAGACAAAGTGAGAGAATTCCATTGAGTAGTCATGGTGAAAATATCAACTTTATGATATGTCACAGATTAATAAGTAAATAATATTAAGGCTGTGCAAACTCTTAATGACGAGTGATTATCAGAGATCACACAGGCATGTTTAGCAAAAGAACAGAGTAATAAACATGAACATCAATCTATGAGCTGTACCTCATTAATTCTTTATACACCAGCAAAACTAGAGTAAAGCAGGAAATATTATATATTAACCAGGGCCCTCCTGTGTAGAGAAGTTTATAGATTACTACTTTCCATTAATAATTTAAAATGAATGAAATTTCTGTTTCAATATAGTAGGTTGGCATTGCCTACATTTGACAGTAAATAATTGCTGTATAGGGAAGAATTAGCCTTACCCAGATCTCAGGCCTTTACCCTCAGCTAAAAGCAGGTAATTGTTAGATTTCCATATAAGACCTTTGCCTTGCTGAGGGCTTCTGCACTGGACAGATTAACAATGTGCTTTATAATGGGGATTTAATCAAGCTGCATCAGGTCTTATCTCTGGAGGAAATTAAAGCCATTAACCCCTCTTTGGGTAACATAAAGGACAGGCCAGTGTTGTGGCCAATATGTGATCAAGTGCCAACAGAGCTTCTGGAGACCAAAACTCAGAGGAAAGTCTCTGTTTCACAGTGTGCTGTATATGTCCTAACACATCACAGCCAGGACTAAGCAGCACTGTTCATCACTCCATGGGAAGAAAACCACTAGAATTTGCATACTGGTAGCCTTTCATGACTCAGCTTCATGCACTGTCTTCTCTTGGCTGATTTTAACCAGTCTCATTTTGTGTAATCATCAATACCTGTTCATACAGAAGCTTCTAAAGTTCCTCTAGTGAATTACCAACCTGGAGGTTTATTTTAGGCATTTCTCAAACTTGGCATCAGAAATGAAAGCTTTCCTGCGGGAAATGTTTCCTCAAACACTAAAGCCACTAAAACAAATAAATAGAACCACTTGGAAAACAGAGTAAAATCGACTGCATGTATTCTTATACACTCATGTGATCATGTATATATGAGTTAAAAATGAGTTTATACTTAGATAGTAACTATCTCAGTTACTTTTCTTTTGTTGCTGGAACAAAATGCCCCATAGCCAAAATGAAGGAAGGAAAGATTTGTTTATCTCACAGGTAGTTGAGGTGGCAGTCCTTCTCGGCTGACTGCAAGATAGAGTGGCACATGGCAAAGGGCAGCATTTCACAAGGATAGTAAATAGGAAAGAGCGAAGGAAGGGCAGAACTGGTAATGCTGGAAGCTGTTGATTTAAGCCTTTTACAGCTCAGCAAACTAATCTAGCTTTCCTTTTTATACTTCACTGTTAAACTTTTCTGTTGGGTGGTTAAGGGAAAGTTAAAGCAAAACCTGTTAAAAAAAAA
>PVJA010036359.1:0-21159 GCA_004027025.1 Myocastor coypus
TGATCTACATAGTGAGACCGTGTAGAACCTGTAGACCCTAACTAAAATATAAAAAAAAAATCTGATTCACATATTTCTAGAGATAGTCTTTGTTTCTTTCCAAATCTGCCTATATGATAGACAAAGTTATCTTTCTTTTTTCTACAAATTATCCATACAGGGTTACTCTTAATGAGTTTATAAGGGATTTTTGGTTAATACCACTTTCCTCCTATGTGAGTGTTTACTTGCTACCTTGGTTAGATTAAGAGACTCTTGGAGAGGTAGTTGGATCACTGGAGGTCCTGTATCATCAGTGGACTAATACACTGATGTTTACAGCTTAATGTGCTATTAGGAAGTGGGTGCCAAATGGAGGTAGATCACTGGATTGTGCCTTTGGAGGGTATATCCTTCTGGTGCACTTACCATGTCCTCTAGATCCCGGCCACCTGCATGGAGCATCTTTGCTCTATCATACGCTTCCACCACTATGTTCTTGTCTTGGAACCAGCTAGCTGTGGACCAAACCTTAAAATAGTGAACCAAACAATTACCTCCTTTAAATCATGTAGGTCCAGAATGTTGACCCAGTGGATGGGAAATCTTGCGAATATAGGTATGATTTTCCTCAAGGCACCAAAAGGCTGTGCAATTTAGATTCTTAATTTGCTTTTGTTCTGGTCTCAGACTTAAATTCCTAGTCCCTTTACCTAAGGCATGTTGTAGTCCTTTAAATCTGGGTTTCTGGTATCAGCACAATTCCTGAAACAATTCGGTTTCTTTGCTTTACTATATGGTGTCTCTATCTTTCTCTACCCTATTCCCGAATCTTTCCTCATCCTTGTTTATTATCTTCCCACATTTTCCCTTTCTTCTTTCCTTTTCACCGTCAGTGTTCCCTTGCGGATTTAGCTTATTTACTATGAACCCAGCCATGTATTTGAAGTTTCATTTGTTGTAGTTTATCCACAATGAAGATGCTTTGAAGAAACATTCTAATTATCAGTTCTGCTACACTAATGGAAGTACAATTTGTTCTTTTGTGTATGTTTGATATTCTATGAATATTTATTGAACAAAGGAATGATATTGGGGAAGTTGAGAAATTATCTTCAAAAAAGTACTCACATCTCTGAAATAGCATTGTGATATGGATGTACACAAGACAGAAATTATTTATTTTCATTATTGTCTCTCATTGCAGGGAAACTTAAGTTTATTTGACCATAGGTCTATTTTTGTGACATTGAGCCCCAGGGCATTGAACCATGGATCATACTGAAGTTCAATTATTCCCTAGATAAAACAGATTGGTTTCAAAATTTGGTCCAAATTTGTCAACAGGCTTTGAAAACACTGGATTGAGAAAAAATGAGTTAAATCTGCCGTGATTTAAAGTTAACTGAGATCCAATTGATGTTAGTTGTGGCAGGGAAAGGAACATGAGGGCTTTCATTTTTATTATTTTATCATTTTTAATAATAAATAATAATAGGATAGTTTCAAAACATATTAGTAGTACATTCTCAATAATTGACACATTGTGTAGTGTTGTCTTCATAATTGTTATACAGAGCATTGTGTGTAGATGTGAAGAATTTTCTGATCAATATTGGTAAGGAAAGAGAAAAGAAAAAGAAAAAGAGAAAAGAAAAAGAAAAAGAAAAAAATTCTTCTCTCTGAGCTGAGAGGATGGCTTTCTACCAGCAGAAAAAGCCGGGTACGATTTTGATTTTGACTTTTGGTGAACCTTAGGTGATACTGTATTTGTGACACTCTTGGCTAATTAATATCCTGTAGTCTGATTTTCCCATTAGAATTATAACAATATTCATAACTAGTTACTTACTTCCTCCCATGCCACCTCTACCTCATCTTCAAGAAACTAGTACCAGTTCTTTAAAACAAAATATCTCCTTGTAAGACAGAAATTAGAATTACACATTTGCCTTTTAAATTTTGAGAAGCATTACCACATGGGGAAAGGTCAACTGGTTTAATGTAAATTTTGTGTGCAACAAAACACAGTTTGTGAGTCTTTCAGAAAAAATAATTTTGATGAGCTCAGATAGCAAATGGAACTGGCACAGTCTGGGTTTACTTTCCACCCTCAGAACATTCAGCATGGACGTGTGCAAATGTTAAGAATGATGAGTGAGCTGTACATAGAAGATTTCTCTGACTGTGAACCATAAAGGACCATAAATGGATAAGACTAAACAGCTGTGAGTGAAATCATGGGCATTGTGCAGACACACAGAAGTAGCTGCACACTGTAAGTAGCATCTCACCCTTTTGATTAATTGTTTCATGGACCATAATAAAACTATCATTGTTAATTGCTAGAAAGAGGCACAGACCTAGAAATAGGGAAGTTAAGGTGTCATCCCTCAAGTTTATTGCTCAGAGGCAGGATATTTGGTGTTTCATTATAGTACTTTCTTTGCAGGATTGGTAGGGCTCAATCTAACACACCTCCAAAACACATGCATGCATGCACGCACGCACGCACGCACGCACACACACACACAGACATACACAATGTTTTTCTTGTGTGTGGAGACATTTGATCACTTTTTTTCATTTGATCACATTGTGTTACCTTTTAGTCTAACTTATTATTTTCAAGCATATCATTATGGTTTCTGTTTAGGTTTCCCCCCAAAGTCTTGTGTATTCATGGGGCAGCTTTTGGAATTTGTAATTGATTATTGTGGAAACGGGTGCTGCCCCTCCACTGGTGAAGGTGATTTGTATTTCAATGTAAAGGAAGAGAAGTTAGCTGCTTGGGCAGCTAGCTCTCACCATGTGCTCTTGCTCTTGCCCACAGCCAGGGAAGGTTGCCCTCTCCCATGTGCCTTGGAGCCAGCTGAATATGGATTGAAACCTCCAGTATGTGTGAGCTAAATAAACCTTTCTTTCCTTCACTTTGAGTGTCTGGTGTTTGTCCCAGAAAGGAGAAAAGACTAAGTCAATGCCTATGGAAAAGTCTAGATTGTTATAATAGGTAATAGTGGAAGGCATTTTTCAATATCACACTACCAATTTTCTTTATCAGGCCAACTTGGGTATGTGTAATCTTTTTACATTTTTACTTTGGCAGACACAATAAGAACAGCCATCCCACAGATCTTATAGCTATAAAGGAGAGATCTGATCGTCTTCATTATTATTATTTACACCTAAGACAGATGACAGGTATTTCATAAGGTACTCTGTGGTTTCTCTTATATTTAAGATTTGTAGCATGTAGCATAGAGAATGTTTTGGCTTATGTCATTTAATATTATAGGAAAGGGCAAATGGGCTATTTGGTTTTGTGTTCTATCACAGCCATCCAATTTGAAAATGTAATACATCTCTTGAAGCTTTATTAAAATAGGAAATATAAATACCATCGGCCACTTTGTTTCAATACTTTTAATATAAAGTATATATGTATGTGCTGGATTCATAGATCACAAACATCATTTGCAGTGGAAGAAATGGGTGCGTCTTGCCAATGTGAAATGTGGTACTAAGGGAGTTTCTTTTCTAGGAGCCATGTATATATCTCCTTGGCTTGGAGCTATATTTTGTGATATATTTCTTCTGCTGCGATGTTACTACTGTTTCCACAGCTTGGTATCCAAGGGTACCATTCTGTTTTATTGATTTCTATGTGCAGTTATAGACTTCCTTCCCAGTGTTTTACTTTCCACCAGGACATGGAAACGAAGTTTCTGAGAGTGGAGTACAGATTTTCTGTGCACAATCACCCAGCCTTCCTGGCAATTTGATTTATAGTTCTACATTTAGTAATGTCCTACTCTTACCACTGAACTATAAATATAGCCTAAACACAGTAACATGAACCTAATATATGTTTATGGAGTGCGTATTATGTGCTAGACAGTTTATTTTATTTTATTTTTTTTTCTGAAACCAGGGTTTGAACTCACAACCTTGCACTTGCCAGACAGGCACTTGTGCCACAAAGCTATCTCCCCAGACTCTTATGCTAGAGAGTTTAAACGTGAAAGATAGTAGACAAATTTGTGGAGTTATGAAAGCACTTTTTATTTTATTACATCCAGAGTTCTACTATGATGCCTTTAGTGTAAATGAAGAATATTTATTGTACATGGTCAAATGACCATTATATATTTTCTGGTGTGCTGAGGAAAATTTTTATTCCCTTATACTCTACAGAAAGCCTGATCATGTAAAATTTTAATTGGTTACAGACACAATTTTTCATGTCTTCTAACTGATCCATCTAATAATCTTATAAGCATAGAGCACCATGGGTTCTAGGCATGGCACCAAGCATCTCAAGGGTCCTTCTTGATCCTTGTATGCTAGATCATGTGTATTCAGGCATTTTCCTTGTACTTTCAAATTTCCTCCCTTCCTTTCTTCCTCCATTTTTCCCTTCCTCTCTTTCTCCCTCTCTCTCCCTTTGCCCCTCCTCTATTTTTCCTTTCTTCCCTATACTTCTAAACTTGGCTTACTGATGAAATAATTTTCTGAGTTATTTTATTCTTTTGGGAATTGGTAAGTAAAGCTGCCATTCTTCTTTCCTATGCAGGCTGTTATATATTTTGTTTCTAACAAGTATGTTCTGTCTTGGCTCTTTTAAGGCCCAATGCTTCCCCAGGCACAGATAATATAAAGTGGCCTGTAGTTAAGGACATAACTTCACTTTGTTGTGGTTCTTTCAGTTGTATTCTTACCAAAGAGACTTGGTTTTATTTGGGACCATTTAAATAGAACCTTAATTTGCACAGTTAGTTCAGTAGAGAGCTAGAAACATGACTAGTACATAGTCATTTGGGTCAAATTTCATCTTACTCTGGAGAGATGTGCTATGAGATGAAAAATTCTATCTTGAGTGCAAGACTCTTACTCCTTTTATGCATCCAGAACTTTATGAGCATACCTTTATCTAGAAAGTATTCACATAACATATGAGAAGGCTCCAATCCTGTACTATGATTTAAACACAGGAAACATGTTAGAGAATTTGAAGGGAGATGCTAAGGCCTATCAGGAAGTGTGATAGAGCAGATTTAAATTGTAATTTTAATCTATGACAAAAAGCAAACATTTTGAAAGTTGTATTTTAATCAGAATATGGCAAATGTATTAGGTGGTACTATGGTTTGTTTAAGTGTCATATAAAGGTCTCTGTGTTAAAGGTCTTGTTTGTAACCTGTGATATTATTGGAAGATCATGAAACCTCTAAGAAATGGGCAGTTTGGGAGTATAACTCAGCAGCATAAGTGCCTGTTTGACAAGTGCAAGGTCTTGAGTTCAATACCCAGTAACACAAACAAAACAAAACAAAACAGAAAAGCTCCAATAAAGAAATGGGCATAGCAGGAGGAAGTTATGTTCTGAAGGAAGACCCTTGAAGAGAATACTAAAACTCATTACCCTCTTCCGCCATTTGTGTTTTTTGAATCCCATGAGGAGAAAAGCCCTTTTCTGCCTATACTCCATGTCATGATGTGCTGTCTCTCCATAAGCCCCTGAGCAATAGGATTGGCCTACCAAGATATAGAAAATTTTCTTCTTCATAACTTGATTATCTCACCTAATTAGTTAAAGTAATTGAAAGCTGAATAGCAACATTCTGCAGGCAATCAGAATGAATAGCATAGACAGAAAGGAACCTAGAGAGATTATAGGGAGATAGATAGATTGGAGATAGATAGACAGATAGATGGACAAACAGACAGACAGACAGACAGACAGACAGACAGATAGATAGATAGATGAGAGTGTATTTATTTTGAGAATTGTCTCATCTTATTATGAAGGCCAGGGAGTACCGCCATATGTTATCTGCAAGCCTGGAACGAAGAAAGTCAGTAGCTTTGTTGAGTCCAAGTCAAAAGTCTCAGAACTAAGGAAGCCAAAAATGTGTAAGAGTCTTTGTCAAAGGTTAATGGTGTGAAAACTTCAGGGGCTGCTAGTAGAAGTATCAGAGTCCAAATATTGACGAACCTTGAATTTTGATTTCTGAATCCAGGAAAAGGAAGACCTGATTCTGGAGTTCAGGAGTGGAGTTGCTTTTCCTCTGCTTTTTACTTCACAGTCTTTGGGTAGCTAAATAGTGCTAGCTCACACTGAGTGAGGGTCCTTCTACCTCAGTCCACTAACATCAATGCTAATTTGTTTTGGAAACACCTTCACAGACATTGTAACATATCTTATGTCTTATGTCTTGTCACCTTAACACAATCATCACACATGACCCTAAGAACCACTCAGAAGAACTTAAAATTAATGTGACAGTGAAATGTATTTTTAAATGACTCTATATATTGTCCAGCTCCCTAAAAGAATAGTGGTAAACGTATATAACAGATAAGTGCAAATGAATTTTGATAAGGAGGTCAAAAATCCTATGAGAACATGGAATAATTGCAATTGCTTCTCTGTCCTACCTCATTTTATCCCCTCCAATAGTCATTTTGCTTTTCTATCCCATTCTAATCCATAGCTAGAACCACTATCTGATATGTTATATATTTACTAATTTGTTTTGTTTTTAACTCATTCTCCTAAGTAAAATATTAGTTCTATTAGAATCTGTATTTTGTGCATTTTCTTCTGTGTTATGTCCAGTCCCGAGAATGTCGTTCAGTGAAACTATAGGTGTTCCAAATAATTAGTCTTAAAGAGTAATTATACTAGGAACTAGAAAGTCAGTTGACTCAAATTACGTGGTCATGACAGAAATGAAAAGGGCTGAAGGCACTGATAATTTTTAAAATGATGATGATTGACGAACTAGTTGAATTCACTAAGGAGATGCTTGCAGTGAATTTGTCATAAGACAGCTGAGTCCAGGAGGGAAACAGAAATAAATCGAGAAACAGAATCTGGAATCCTTGTAGTGACTGCACTATCATTTTCTGTAAGATTACTTATAGTTTCCCTATTCTTTTTGCCCAGGATAACATTGGAATAATTGACTGAAAATGATTTTCACAATTTTGTTTCAGAGGGTATACTGAGCAAGATGATCTTTCATGAACCCTTTTTAATTCTATGTCACATTGTTTTGATTTCATAATCTCTAGTTTTCATGCATCATGTTTCCTTGCATAAGTAGGGATTCCAAGAATATTTTAGAATGAAATAGACTGTAAAGAAAGTTGTATAAATATAGTTCTTGTAGTATTGGAGAAGAGGACACTGGTATTCGTAAAGCTGACACCTGAGGCATCCTGGAGATATGCTTTCTTTTCTTACTATCCCTTACCAGTGGTAAATCTAGGAATAAGCAGGACTATTATGAACAGGCTAGTGGTAAGAGAGGTTTTGCTACAAGGCTTATGAGAAACAAGTAGTCGGTTAAAGCTGAAAGCCTCTGATGTTATTGTATTTTCCTACCTTCATTTCTTTAACCATTAACTGCTAGTGATGAATTGATGATTCTGAGTCAGAAACAAGGTTTCTTAGAATTGGAGCCATTTTTATTTGGGTCTCCTAAGAAGCCCACTGATCTTTTGAAGGATATTTTCCATATGCATTTGGAGTTGCTGATAATTGTTATTAATGGGATCTCTATCATTCTCTCTGACTGACCTCTAGAGCAAATGAATGAAAGCCTTAGAGAAGTGGAATTAATAACTCCATCACAATTCATCATAGAGATAAGTCAGTAATTACAAGGTCAGATGGGCACACACAGATAGACTGTTAGCTGGTTATACTATAATGAAAGAGCAGACCTTTTACATAAGTTTATGAATAATGTTTCTCATAAAGACAGGAGATTGATTATCCTAGAAGAGATTTTCCCTGAACCTGAGACCATCAGCAATCACAATAATGAAATATTAATAACAAATCTGAGAATCTATCAATAGTAAATTTCATAACCCACTATAATGAACTTCTTGTGTCTAATTTCAGAGTGGATCTCAATGAAAAATTACTGAAGTCAAAGACACAAGACTGTGTTTTATATTGAGGGCCAAATCAAGATTGCTTCATTATGAGACTTTATTTGAAGAGGTATGGGTGGGGGAGAAAAAATAGTAAGTGCAGATGATTTTCCTTTTACCATGCTTACTGCCATTTCTCTGTTTAATTTCATTTAATTTCCATATGGAAATGATTGTGTGAGTCCCATTTTAGGTAAAATAGTTTGCATGTCTTTTTTTACCTTGACAACTAGTATATGATTACATCATTAAATTGTAAGCGCTTGAAGCATTATATTTGTCAGGTACTTAGCAACCATGGGAAGTCTGAATTTTTGAGCTAGAGATCAAAACTAGAATCCTTAACATAGAAGTGAAATATAATGTTTGTTAGTAGAAAATGGTGCATATATATGTAATTTTGAAAGAAGATAACCATGAAAAAGAGAAATGATCCCATCAGTACATTTTCACTGATAGATGTGAAACTATGTGGGTGGTACCTAAGATGAATACAATTTTCAGCTGTTATATTTGGCATCATCATTAAGCTTATCTTCTTTTGTACTTTTAATTACTCACATTGAGATATGTGAATATATCAGTAGTGCATAATTACATTTTTCAGGTATAAAAGAAGATGTGTCCCTTTAATATATAATATTAAAGCTCAGTCCCCCATACCACACACCCACACACACACACACACACACACTATATATATATATATATAGTAATTATATATATACATATATATATACTATATATATATAGTAATTATATATATATAAATAAATATATATATATATACTATATATAATTAAAGGGATATAATTTAGGGTGGATGTATGAATAACTGCTTTCATGTACATATTCCTGCTCAAGATTTTTTCCAATCTTGTATCACATTTCCTGTGGTGGGGCTCAGCTCATACTAGATATTCCCCTTTCTAGTGCCACTTGGGATGAAAAGCATTCATCAGAAGGCAGCTGAAAATTCCACAATTAGATTCTGATGATGCTTTCACTTATATGAATATGCAAAAGCACACTAAACTGTATACATTAATAGGATAAATGTTATTGTATGTGAAATATACAATAAGGCTCTTTGTGTTATTTTAAGCAGCCAAACCCCTCATTTTCTGTGATTCTTATTCTTTCTCTTCCTCCCACTGCCTAACAGAGAAGTACTCAATCTTCTGACTGGTCTGTGGCTTTCCTTAGCCTCCTCAAGAAACCTAAAATTGCTAAAAAGAAAAGAAACAAGATATTCCTATTTAGCTGGTCTTATTTCATACTCATTTTGAAAGTAAGCCTACCTGGAAGGACAGTACAGGCACTCATGGCAGTATGAATGTGAATGCAATGGTCAGATCTTGCTGTCCTATACTGATTATGCAACAACATGAAAGCTAAACACACTTCCCTGATGCTTCTGGAAATCACTATGCTAAATATGAAGTACCTGACTGTATGTGATAATGTGCGACAATGTTTCTTATGGTAAAATTGCTCCTGAGATTTCTTCCTAAAAATCTCAGCTGTATTGTCCAAAGAGTAATCTATCTGGCCATCAGTTTCACAGGATTTAAAAAAGACTGTGGATCTGAGAAAATGAGCAGTGGTCCTCATTGTGTGATCTATTTTATGTAGATAGTACTATAAAACCACCAGAAAAGCAAATGACAAAGATCAGTATAATTATTAAGATTTGTGACCACAAAACTAATTTGCTTCATATAGTGACTGAATTTAGACCTTGATAGATTGCTGAATTTTGTCGAGTACTTTATGGTTATCATTTTCACAAAGATGCTTTCTTATTTATGTCCAACATGTCAACTGTTACTTAAAAATATCTCTGAAAACATGTTCCAGACTTATAGTTTCGTGCTAATTGCTAAGGTGATTAACCAAATGAAACTAAGTAAGTGAGAGTACCATATACTGAGACTTACCAACACACTGTGGTCAAACTGGACATTTTATACATACCTACTTAGTACAAAGTAGAAAGTAGGTCCTTCAGGGAATATACACAAAGATAATCAAGAATTTTAGGTGATTTTAATAGAAAAAAATAAAATGAAATGACCTCAAAATAAAACAGATCAATCAAACCACAGGAGTTTCAAAGCATCAAAGCTGACTGAGTAGATCAAGATGTGTTGGACAAAATGAGCAACATTATAGCAAATCTTGAAAGATAAGTTACATTTTGATTCATAGGAATAAGTTAGAAACACTTTCCCTATATACTAAGTAACAAGAGCAAAACCACAAAAATCAGAATGGAGAAAGAGAATAAGTACAACTGGATTGTTTAAAAATGGTTGCTGACTAGGCAATAAGCATTTGATATAGCAAGTCAGTGCAGTGGCACTACTGAGGATCTTAAAATCACAAAATTCATTGCTCGCATCAAGCACATCCACAGAAGGCTATATATCTAGATACTTAATAACATTCATAGGAGCCACTCATTTTGACCTGCATGTGTTTGATTGTTCTAGTTTCTGATTTTTTCAGAGTATGAGACAAGAAATAGCTAAAAGAAATTGCTTTTGTGTTTGTCCTGGAAATATTCTTCAGGATATCATTGTATATTTCATTAACATGGGAAAATTATATAAATTGATTGCTGAATAGTTTCTTTTACCTGAAAATCTGGTGTGAACTCTTTTGGAGAATTATATTTGCATTCCTGTTGTCTTGGGCTGCCAGGCACTTCCCATCCACATTTGAGGGTAAATTATAGCAAATTGCCTTTACTTTGTGGTCCTTACAGACTTTATTTTAAAAAATTCATTAAATTGAGTCATAGTTACTCTCAAATGTATACCAGGTGCTGGCTGTATGTAAGTGAATGAAAATGTCATCAAACCTGCCCTCAAGGTAATTACAGTTTAATGGGTGATTTGGACAATAAATGAATAAACAAATAAATATGTGTACTTTGTATATATCTTAGTCTTGAGGCCCTACATATATTTATCATCAGGTGCCTGAATATGTTCTTACTTTAAAATGGCTTTTGGGAAAAGGTAGCATAAACAACAAATGAAAAATGAAAGCATAGCCCCATGAAAGTGACACAGAGAAAAGGAATTTATACTTTAAGTAAATTTTAGTATAATGGACTCAATCTGTGAGCATTTGTTTAAAGTGGAGTAGAGATCAATGTGCATAACTACATTGCCAGATGAAATGGAACTTTGCAAGCTAAAAAATATTGCTTTAAAAGCAATAGAGAACAGAGGAAAGCAGTTTCTCCCTCTATGTGACCAATTCTTAAGCCCCCTTTTTGGACAAAAATCTAACAAAAGATGAATTTCATACCACATTCTCTAGTTCAATTACCAGATTTTCCATGTAAGTGGTTTCTGTACTTCACCAGTGATTCACTCATTATAATGAAGTCTTAGCATGACTAAAGAATTTGCCCAGTCTTTATGGTATAAGTGGCAACAGTGCTTTCCAACATAGATTTTCGATCTATTGTGCTAATCACATTTTAAAGGCTTTCTTTGCTCATAGCTATAATAAGCATGATTATGGCCAGTGATTCACATTTAAAAGAAATTTTCTTGCAAGGCCAGAGTGGGAACAGTGATACAAATCAGAGCTAGCTTCTATCATCTGGGACTTGGAGGTAGAGGATAGGATTCAGAAAGGAAACAAATGGAAGGTAAAGTAAATGTTTCAGGTGTATCAAAAAATCTACCATGGAAGGAGATGTTAAATCTCACTAGGACCTCAGGTAAACTTTATGAAAAGGTAACATTTGACTCTAGTCTTGAAATGTGATCATCATTTCGGTAAATACAGGGCATGGGCAAGGGCATTCTGGCAGGAGAGAATGGTTTAAACAAAGGAAAGGAAGGGTAAAATCTAAGAAGTGAGAAGTAGTTTAGGGTGTTTGGAATAGCCACTGAGTAGGGGAAAGTCCTGGGATATGAAGAGTGGAGGTTTTGTACAACAAATTCATGGAGAACTAGAACATAATGGTAAGGAATTTGGATTTTGAAAGACATAATAAGTACTTCCTAGGTCAATAATGGCCATTTAGGATAGAGGAGATATCTGTAGATGTTGTTTTAACCTTAAAACCCCATGAGGCCATTGTTAGGTTTTCATTTTAATGCTTTCTTGGTGAGAAAATAAGATGTTAAGGCCACAAAACAAAGAAATTTTAACCTGAATTTTGATAAAATTAATAATTGAGATGAAGTGCTAGCTCATAGAAGAGAGCCTAGATTATATGTACAAGTTTGGTGATACATGCTGTGTGTTTGGATGGCTTTCATTTGTGGCTCTGTGTTTTCAAAATTAATATGCAAATTGTAAGAAGGACTGTATAAGGCTGTCGTGAAAATATGAAATGATAATTGTAGATACTAGAGAAGAGAAGAATATAATTTATGCCAGAATACCTCAAGGTTCTGAAGAATGCTTCTCAAAAAATTTTGTGTCAAGGTCTTCATCTAATTCATCTTTGTGAAGACTGTGAATTGGTTTCTTTGTTTTCAACCAGGACAGAATTTGACCTTACCAGTATTGTGTTTGGAGCTAGTATGAATATTACACAGCTGCCTATGATGAAATGCCATGGAGAAAGTTTTAAAAGTCTTTTCTTTTTTATTTTATTTTATTTATTTGCACTTAGGACAGGGGATACAAGGTCTACAGGGTCTCACTACATAGCTTGGACTTGGAATGATCCTCCCGGTTTCAGCCTCCCAGTGTACTGGGATTATAGGCGTAAGCCACCACACCACCACACTCAGTCTCAATTGCATCTCAGCGCACCCCAGGAATGGAGTTGGCACAGGCTGGGGATCGAATCTCGGCCGCTGAGCTCTGTTAAAGCAGGCATGAAAGACCTTTCTGACAAAACAACTGTTCTCCATGTAAATCGTGATCAAGTGGCTGGCCCTATCCAAGGGGTATGTTCCAGTAGGAGTAACTCATAGTATATTTGTCTCTGTGGTCTTCAAATCATTATTATCTGTGAAACCCTCCTGAAAAAAAATTATTCTGAACCTTGAAATATAACATGTACAAGAAATTAAAGCTTTCAGTTCAAGTGGAGGATCTCTGAGTCAGCTGACTCACAGGAAGCACCTTGTAAATTTCAAGAATTGTTAGGAAATATGGTTACTTCTAGACACCAAGTACAAAATATCTGCGAAGGAATATGATTTTGTATATGTGCTACTGAAGCGAGCACAAGAATGTGATTCTGAACGAGAGAAAAATGTTTTGGAATTTTGGTCTTGTAGGATACAGTTAGTCTCTGCAAGATAGTGAAGAAGGCACTAAGCAATCAGAGATAAAGTAGAGCTTTCAGAGACCGAAATAAAAAGGAGAGATGACTAGTGAATGGGATATAGTCAGGTTCTGGCACGGATGATAGGGGCCTGACAGCACACTTTTCCCACTTCAAGCATGTTATATTTCCAAACTCCAAGTGTGATCCATCGCCTTCACGGCATCGTTTCCCCCTTGTCCCTACCAATGAAACATTTTTCTGTAGAGTTGATTTTTTTGCCTCTTTACCTCAGCATTCCAACATCTCCTGAATATCTTTGACAGTAGGAAGCCTAAATGCTGAGAATTCACAGCTTAGTATCCCTCACTTTTTACCTAGGATTGTCAGTATTACTTGAGTATGTTCAATTAAACCTTCTCATAGGACTGACTTGTTGTTTTTCTCATTATATAGACATCTCTGTTTCCAAGCCCTAATTAGAACATATTTTTCTAGTGAATTAAAACCATTTATCTGTCCCTTGGCTCTTGTTATCTTGCTTGTATCACCTGCTTTCTTCAGAATCTTATTTCATGCCATCACTTTGATTAGCATTTAGAATTTACTTAGCATTACACGTGCAGATGACACATGAGAGGAGAAACATTTAAGATGCATATATCTGACAACCAATCACCTACTTCATTTTCTTTTCTTCTCTCATTCTAACCCAAATGCTTCAGGCTCAGCCTTGATTTGGGGTAGTATGTTCCTCAAAGACTCTCTTTCACCCCCATGTTTGCTATTCAGTGAGGATTTTCACATCTCTACAGGGGCTGCTGTCTTGTCCTTGGAACTTCTATGTACTGGAGGTAGAGGAATTGGCCTTGGGTCCGAACCCTTCCTCGGCAGTAATGTGTACTATTAAGCAAAAATGCTCCTATTTAGGTAAAATTTGAGCCTGCTGCTGGCAGTTAGGAGTCAGAATGGCAAAGGGAAATACAGTGTTAAAGCAATATGACTTTGAATGGAATTATGATAAGTGTCAGATGGCACCATTACTCATATCCCCGTAGGCAGGCATTAGGGAAGCTCTGGAGTGTAATGCTGGAATAGAATTCCAATAGCACATAAGATAGGTATTCCAGCCTGCAGTGTGAAACAAACAAGTTAACTCTTTACTTATATCCTTGGAGAGACACAGATGTGGAATAAATAAACATAATTTGTTTGTTGGCTAGATGAATGAATACAGCTCTAGAATTTATAGTCAAGTATTTATTAAAGTACACATGTACCATATAATATATATGTAAATAAAGAAAAGAAAAAAGGAAGAGAGAAATTTTTGTTTAACTCCTGAGAAAGTATTAATTTGTCATTTATTTGCAATACTCAGAGAATCATGTGGCACAAACAAATCAATCCCCAGACAACTTACTTATTTGAAATGCAAACTGGTTTTAACTTTACTATTTCGGGGCCACACTTTTCCAAGACTAACAGCTTTTCCCAGTTAAGAACTTAAATAGCTCCTATTTTGGTTTCTTCCTTTGGTATTTCAGGGTACATACAATCACACCTCAATTATCTGAGAGTGCTCATTGCTTATAAAATACAATATTCTCTACCTGTATTGGCCACTCCTTTCTAGTGTGACAATTTCCTACATCACTTTTTTATTTTATTATTTTGTCCTTTTTGATGAACTGGGGCTCAAACTCAGGACCTTGTACTTGCAAGACAGGCACTTGTGCCCCTGAGCTATCTCACTGGGGCCCTCCTACATCATTTAAATACCAGGTAAAATGGCGTTTTTTTGGGTTCAGCTTCAAGAAGAATACTATCATTTCTAGCTATAATGATAAATTTAATATACTAAATGCATGCCAATGTCTTGACTCAACTCATATTATATTCAGTTATGATAACTTTGAACTTACACAATAAACAATGGGGAGAGGACTTGCTCCTCTTGTAATCCTGTTTCTTTGTCTTTATAGTCCATACAAGTGTTGCTTTAAGTAGTGGTTGGAGAGAGGTTTATCAACACTGGAGTTTCCCTGGGCCCCAACTCCTGCTAGCCATTTCTGTAATATATTGAACACTGTTAAAAGAAGACAGTTTCACATATCATTCTAGTCAGTTAGCATTCCACAAAATACCTTATATGTATAAATTCTGCAGTTATTTTTGCTCTGTGTTAGTATCTCCATGTAGCCCAATATTTGAAAAGTGTTTGCTCTGTGTCAGGCATTGAATTATTTCATACTTGATACATATTTTAATTTAAAAAGTTAAATATCAGCCGGGCATGGTGGCTCACACCTGTAATCCCAGCACTTGGGAGGCTGAGGCAGGAGGATTGGTGTGAGTTCGAGACCAGCCTAGGCTAGAAAAGTGAGCTCAAGGCCAGCCTGAACTGCATAGTGAGACCCTGTCTCAAAAAAAGACAAAAAAGTTAAGTATCAGGTGTCCCTTCCATTAAATATAGGTAGAAACTGAGGCTCAGAGAGGTCAAGTCACTTTTCAGTGGTTGCATAGTATTAAGTGGAAAAGCTTTTACTCAAATGGAAGTTTGACTGCAAATCCTGTATTATTGAGGTAGCTTTGGCAAAAGGTGATGATATAGATTTAAAATAAGTCATACTCAGTGGGGCTGAGCAAGAGTGGTTAAATATGTTATTATTTCAGAGGGATTAATGTGTTACTTTGAAGATTTCCAGAAATTCTCTAAAGCACTTGTATTAGGACCATCTTATGGGATGTAAATAAATTAGTATTTTTAAAGAAACAATGCACTTGCTTAAATTATTCCACTAATTGGTTATTTTGAAAGAACTAGTGATATTGAGTATTTCATTTGTCTTTCAATTCACAGCATGTGTACTAAATAGTACTAATGCATAAATTCTCTAAAATCATTCCTTTGTACAAATTGCTCATTAATTACAATGTTTCTTACCCTTGTTTGTGTTAGTCTCCAAGTTCATGATGTTTTACTTTTTTAATGAGCCTCACTTTTTTCAGATGCTCATTTGTAGAATTATCTAAACTGTGTATTCCTGCTACAGTTATGTAGTAGGCAAGAAAATAAATGAGACCCAAAAAACATTTGATATTTTACCCTAGTTTAAATAGAAAACTAGTGATTTAGGCAGACTAGAATTGTAGTTCTAAATCTTAATTGTGCAATTCCTGTATTCAACCATAAGCACTATCTTATGATCAATATGTTTCAATGGATGGACATAACAGATGCTTATTCAATGATTGTCCATTGTGCTAATGAGTAAATATCAACTAAAATCAGCATCAAATTATGAAATATTTGATAATATCTTGCTGTCAGTTAATGATTCTCCAGGTTTTCTTAAAATCAGACCTTTATTTTAATGGTAATTGAGAGATAACGACAATAGCCTCACAAAGGACAAACTAGAGCTCTACTGATTTTGAAGGTGCTTGCTGGGATCATGAAAGTAGTTTAAAGTTATTCTTTTGGTAAAATTAATTGCACTTGGTTACACAAAGAGTATGATTTTGTAGCATAGAAAGAGAATAGCAGGTCATAGAAATTAAGTCCTGCCTTGAAATTTAGTAATAAGTATGAACTTGACCTGGAAACAAATGTTCTTGACCTCAAATTCTACATTGGTAATATAAGAATAATAATATTTGTAGCAATTGGATTGCTGTGAAAACCAAATGAGGGCATATATATCTGACTGTTCTCCATGAAATGTACTGTATTATGCAAATATTATTTGGGGTCTTTGTTATGTGATGCTTTAGATAATGTTAGAGAACACTGTTTCAGTCACAAAGTAAAAAAAAAAAAAAAAGCTATTCTGTCTTAAAACAAATTACGTATCTTCTCAGATTAGCTCCTCTTCTTTACTTTCATTTTGTATCCAGTAGTTTTTCAGGTGTCTTTTGATTCCATCTTCCATTTTCTTCCTACTCTTTAAATTTTATGTTATTTTTAGGTCTTATATATGTATTTCTTCCTCAGTAGTTTTCACTTCAAAAATTTGTTGTTTTCTTGTATGCTTTAACGTCACTCTCTCATCTCCATGACTCTAGCTTCTGATACTTCAACATATCAGGTCACTTTTACAGGCGAACCTGGCCAAATTATTTCTGTGTATCATTTAATCTCCTCATTACAAACTGAAAGCACCGTGCACTGACACTAAAGGCCTTCAGAAATCTCTTGCAAATCGTACCTTGTGTATACTTTCCTTAAAAGGTTTTACATACTTTCAAAATATATAACTTGCTATTAACTGCCACTGTGGTTTTGCTCCTCTGTTTCCTTCTCTATGGAGACACTTTCTATATCCTCATTAAACAACAACTTCCCATCCTTGAGTCTTAAACTCCAGTGGCACCTCCTTATATATATGGTCCAGAGGTCCTATTATGACTCTTCCTCTCCAAGATGAGTTATCTTATATGTGTAATAAATACATTCCTGTTACTTCAGACAAAGAAGATATAACTCCTCTCTGAATTCTAAAATATGTTTGTACCCTTTGGGGAAATTTATTTCTTTGGTTTGTAATTAACTTTTATGCCTTCCTTCTTGAGAGGTTATAAGTTCCTTGAGGTCAAGAACCTTGATTTCCTATGTGAAGAGCACAGTAAGCATTCAGAAATGTTTGAGCTATGAATAAAAGATGGCTTTTGAAAAAAGGGGGGCTTCTTACTTTTCCCTTTATATGTTGAAAGACAGAATTTGTACTAATGAGAATGTATTCAATACAACTAGACATATATCCAGAAATCCCAGGAAAGAATAAAGAAAATCATCTGTTTTTGCACTTGAAAAAAATAAATTCATGAATGTATTTATAAACAACTTGATAGAATTTCTTCACTGAATTAGAAATTTGGTATTTTAGACAGTTTTCCCTCGGTCAGTCAATATTACTGAACTGTGTGTTCAGTTTTGTTTTTAACATGCATCAGATTTCATATAAAACTCCATTGCTATCACACTTTGAACAGAGAGATATACTTCACGTGTAATATAAAGTAATTGCATATTTTATTGAATATATTTAGAGAAACATAGGACTCCATGTTTTTTTTCCTCTTGATTCTGGCCAAATTTAAACAAATTTCTAGAGAACTATGCAAATTGTGGCCTTTCTCCTGGACATTTTCCAAAATGGTGAAGTGGAAAGAGAGAATGTTAAAAATAACCTCTCTCCTTCTTGTCCCTGACCAAGCTGTGTATAATGGAGAAGTGGTGAAGATCACCCCATGACATAATTGGAAAACATTCTGACTCTCTGTGCTCAGAAGCAGCACTGATGTTGGTGATTTTAGGAAGACAGGAGGGGGGAATTACATGAGAAGAGGAGAGAACAATGAGAAGGCAGGTGAATCCCAATGAGCTTTGCCACTGTGCTTTGCACAACTAAATCAATTGCCTTTCCAGTCTTTTTATATTTCTCAAGTCCTATGTTCCATTCAGAGCCCAGTTGGCAGGCACTGTATTTATCTGCCTGCATGTGGGAAAATCATATCTACCTTATTACAGTGCTGTCATTTTTTAATGTGTGGGATATAATGATGTTCGGATAAGCAAGCTAAAGAAAATCGGGAGAGATTGAGTTAAAGGAATACAATAAGACAACCACTTACATCATGCACCCTCCTTTCACTCATGCAAGTTTAAGTCAATTGTCAATGCCAATGACAAGTGGAACTACCTTTATTATACTTTGGCCTAGTGTTCAGCACATAGTGGGTACTCAATATTGGTTGCTGACTGCCTAGTCAGTTTCCCAGAACTCAGTATTGGGCTCTGAGCTTCCACTGAAACCAGCTACAATGGGTTCCATTTTCCCCATAGAAGAATGGCTGCAATCAATATGCAAACTGATGGCATACTTTCCTCCTGAGATAAAATTGATAACGACCATGCTGTGTTGCAGAGAAAAAATGAATGCAATCCTCTCCCACTTTAACATACTACAATAATTTGCCCCCAGTATTGTCTTACGCATTAATAAGCCAGGAAAGATTGCATTTTTAAAAAGTAATTCACTCATTTACAGTTATAAGCATTGTATCATAAAATATTCCAATTTCTTTATTTTTGAAGAAGGATGGCATCCTAACAAATGAGAGCGAATTCAATAGGTGGTATCCCAATTTTATGTAGAGTATCAAATTAAGCTGGGAGTATTTGCAGAGCAATAACTTGAGACTGATGGATACAAATCTGATAATCCATAAACGTGACCCAGCACACTACTGTCTTAATTTGCTTGTGAGAATTAATTCAACTATTTTCTGCTTTCATGGCATTGAATATACAGCATGGTACAAATAATACCTTGTAAACTGATTCTGAGCTTCCTTAATCTTTTCAAATATCTTGAGTTGACCTTTATCTGAGTGTCCTTTTGTGAGCTCTAAGACAGAGCTTCAAAGTGCCTAGAAAACTATGAAGGAAGACTAAGAGAACAATAGATCATTAGACTAAGTATTCATTACAGAAGTTTCAATTTTGTCTGATGTTTGAAATATAATTTTGAAGAATTTTGGACAGGCTTCCGTATACTTAGCCACAATAATTGAAATGCTAAAAGTGAAATTATGCTGTAATGAAATATCATAAAACTTCCTGTGTTTATTGTGAAACTGAAATATCATTTGAGCAAATACAACAGTGATGATGTCAATGGAAAAAGGTTTTTGAATTGACAGCTTGTTTTTGTCATCAATATCAGCTAGAACATCTCTCACTAGCTTCATAGTCTCTGTCAGGGCAGTGATTTGAGGCAGGACCACAGTGAAAATCTCAGAAAGAAGCAGTGCCACACTCCCCAACCAATAGAGCACACAAAATTTTATTCAAAATTATTAGGATTTACAGCTCTTTTGCAGTTTTGCCACTAGAGGTCCACGCTAAATTTCTCTCACTAGAAGAGAGTGCTGAAGCTTCATCATAGTCAAAGAAATTTTAAAACAAATTTTTAAATATTTTTACAGAATGTAACGAAAAAAGAAAATGCAATGACAGTAGTGAGTAACAAAAATTTCTTCCTTCCCCCAAAAGTTTCTTGGTTTAGCAGCCTGTATTCTATTTCAATCTTTCCTGTTTAATGAGCATCCTGTTAATTAGCCATGTGGTTTCTTTAAAATTATTCCCATAGCATTGGTGGTAGCAATTTGCAGCTGTTAGATAACCCAGACTTTTATGAATTATCCTTATACAAAGAAAGGGCAACTAATAAGTACTAGATAATGTGCGGTTTGAGGACACAAAGGCTGACAATAGAAATTCATAGAGAAAGACTTAAGATTCTATCCTACTTTAGCTCAAACAGGCTTAGTAATTGGGGCAGGCTTTATAAAAAGAGTATGTTGTAAAGTTCTATAATACCTATACTGTCTTGGTAAGGCAGCAATTTGGTTCTCTTTAGGTTAAATTGTTTGAAGATGTGACCTATATTTTTAATAATTATGAAGGCTGATTGTACATTCCAAAGTAAAAATAAAATATTTATAAATAAAAAGGAAGATGATTTTGAAATCAAAAGCTTAGATTCTTAAGATGACTTAGGAAAATGCTCAAAGGTAGGAAAAAAGAGTCTTACCAAGAATGCTCAGACAAAGATGAGGTTCAAACAACAGTTATGTTGTGCTATAGCAGGATATTTTGTGCTATGACAGTCAAATAAATAAGAATTCTACTTAACAACATTTTATATGTCCTTAGGTCACTTTCCCTGAGCTTCTAGATCAAGTGGGTTCCTGTCTTCTCTGAGATAAAATTTTCTTATGGGAAGCAATAGAGTACAAAAGTGAAAAGCCTGAGCCGGGCGTAGTGGTTCACGCCTGTAATCCCAGCACTCGGGAGGCTGAGGCAGGAGGATTGGTGTGAGTTCGAGACCAGCCTGGGCTACAAAAGTGAGCTCAAGGCCAGCCTCAACTGCATAGCGAGACCCTGTCTCAAAAAGACAAAAAAAAAAAAAAAA
>PVJA010036360.1:0-21148 GCA_004027025.1 Myocastor coypus
CTTCTGACGCTGGGCATGGAAGACACAATGGGAACATACAGCGTGCCGTAAGCCCGAGTTAGGAACGAGAACAGGGGAAGAAAGGTTCTTTGCTCACATTTCAGTTACTGAATAGGTCTATATAAAATTTATCCTCTCCTCTAAGCAGGATTTTCTGGTTTCTTAAATAAGAAAGGTATGGAAGTGTTCATTCATTTATTAAATACATATGCATGCTCGTTAATGTGTTCTGTCCTAGATTCTAGTAGTCAATAAATAAGAGGAAACAAACTCCACCGCGGAGGGCTTGTCAAGTTGAGCTGAGTGATGTGAACCCAACAGACACACACTGAGAGTTCATACTGTGATAAGTGATCTGAGGGGAAGAGCGAGGTGTCATCCGGAGAGGCATCAGGAGAACCGTGGCTTCATTTGGTATTCTTGTATTGAAAGGTCTTTCCTGTTTCTTGATTGTTGTTTGGCTGATTCATTTTTCACTCATTAAGTCTGTCAGTCAGTCATTAGGGATTTTATGTTTTACTTATTTTAACTGACAGGTAAAATTATATATATATATATATATATATATATATATATATATATATATATATATATGACATCATGATATTTTGATATTAGTTTATACTCTGGAATGGAATGGATAAGTAAGACTATATAGTGTATTGATAGATGAGATAATATTTCTGTCTCTGTCTCTGTCTTTCTCTGTCTCTGTGTGTGTGTGTGTGTTTGTGTGTGTTGAGGAACAATTACGACCTTAATAATATTTAAGTCTACAATATATCTTTTTAATTTTTTTTAACCCTTTTAGTACTAGGGGTTGAACTCAGGTCCTTGAACTTGCCGGACAGGTACTGATGCCACTGAGCTATCTCCCCAGCTACAGTATAGCTTATAAGCAGCACTCACTGTGATCTACAACAACTCTCTCATTCTTATTCCTCTCTGGCTGAATTGACCAACATCTTCCCAGTCCTTTCCCCACCCAGACTCCACTAGTCTGCTAGCTGCTGTTTTACTTTCTGTTTCCATGAGTTTCAGTACTTCAGATACTCCATATAGCTGAGGTCCTGTGGTATTTGGCTTTCCGTGTCTGGCTTATTTCACTTAACATAAGGTCTTTCAAGTTCATCCGTGTTATTACAAATGACAGGATTTCCATGCTTCATGAGTATTCCATTATGTATAGATACCATTCATCAGGGGATGGGTACTTAGGTTGTTTATATATCTTGGCTATTATAAATAAAGCTGCAGTGAATGTGGAAGTGCGCTTATCTCTTTCACACACAGACTTTATGTCTTTTGGACTTGTACCCAGTAGTAGGATTGCTGGATCATGTAGTAGTTTTATTCAGAAGTTTCTGAGGAGCTTCCATAGTGTTTTCTGGGACAGCTTTCCTAATTCATATTGTCACAGTACTCATCATTTTCCTGTCGCTTGAGTGAAATACTGACCCCTCAACTTTGAGAGAGGCTTACTTGGCAACCTGATTTCAGAGGGTTTAATCCATAGCTGACTGGCTTCAGGTGTGAATGGTATTGTGGCAGATGGGCCAGGGAGAGGAAATTCTTACTTTTGGAAGTCAGAAAGAAGATACAGTATAAGAGCCTTTGACAAACATGTCCTTTAAAGTCCCTCCCCCCAGTGAACTGCCTTTTGTGAACAAGCCCTATCTCCCAACATCACATCCAACTATGAATCCATTGGTGGATTAATTCATTCGTGAATATAATACTCTGTGATCCAAACATCTCAGAGCTCCAGCTATGAATACATGGGACTTATGGGATATATTATAGCTAAACCATAAAATTTCTTTCCTAGCTATTGGACTCCTTGTTGTCTCCATGGACCCCAGGGAGACAAAGCACCAGGAATGAAGAAAAGATTAGCAAGAAGAGCTGGATCAGGTGGTGATCCACTGCCTCATTGGCAAATGACCCCCAGAACAATATAGTTGGACACTTATCTATAGCCTTGCAAAGCTAGTGTCATGTGACACAAGGTTGCCTAGTGACTAATAGTTGTCATTAACCAGGCAGGATTCTTTTCTCAGGACTGAGGCAACTTCACTGCTTTAGGCACTGAGGCCTAGTCCTGCTGTTACACATTTGACCACTTCCAGTTTCAGTGGCTCCCAACACCTGGGCTCCAGAGGCTCATATTCATCTCCTTACATAAAATGCATTTAGTCTATCTCTTAAGGGTTACCAAATTCTTCACGGTTTATGCGTTGGTGAAAAGTCCACATGTATAGTCTACTCTGAATATAAAGACAAATTCTTCACTGTGAGCCCCTCCAAAACACAACAAACAAATAACAGCAGGAAAAAAGAAATCTTCCAACACCCAACATATACAATGGTACAAACACCGACTAAACACCTTTCTAAAGGGAAGAATAGAGGAATAGGAAAGAATTAAACCAAAACAAGACTGAAGCCCAGCAGAGTAATGATTATACCCTATAGGCAAAAATACAACAGTAAACAAAACAAAGGCATTTAATAGCTTCATGCCCAGCTCCTGTGCAGATAACTATGAGCTCCAGAAGGCTTGAACGGTCTTGCCCCTGTGGTCTTGCTGGTTTTAGCCTACGTGTTATTTCTTTTGGGCTGCCTCCACTCACTGTCCATGGGTTTCATTAGCAGATGCTCCATATTCCTAGCCTTTCCAATCTTCGGGGTCTCCATTACATCTTCATTTTCCCTCCCAATGTTCAAGCATCACACTCTCAGGGACTGCAGATAGAGACTGCGACCATGTTTGCACCCTTTTTGCTTGGTTTCTCAAGTCTTCTGAAGTCTGGATGGAAGCTTCTGTGACTCCATAACTTGCTTTCTATATGCCTGCATAACCACCACTGTTCAGATAATGCCAAGGTTTGCCACCGACTTAAATAGTAGTGTGGTTCTCTCGGATAATTGCTGCAGTAGGTGCTGAGTGCCTGGACAGCTGCATTCAGAGCGTTCCTGAAAGGGCAGGTTACCCTGGGTTTCTGTCTTCAGAGTAAATTCTTTAGGGCTAGAGAGATAGTTCAGCAGATTAAGCATCTGCTTAGGCAAGCCCAGGTACCAAGGTTCCATCCCCAGTACCACATGTCAAGCTGGCCCTACACTTATGTGTGCTGAGCAGGTCACTGAGACTGAATATTGTGGTGTACCCCCATAACCCCAAATACTGGGGAGTCTAAAAACAAGAGGATTGCTATGAGTCCAAGCTGCAAAATGAAACTCTATATCAAATACTTTCAAAAAATAAGTCTTTAAAGGAATTTACCATTTTCTCCCTTATATGGGCAGACTGGCCATTTCCGGATAAGCCCTTAAGGCAACTCTGCTATTGGTCTGATGTAGTCTACTTAGTTTAGCTTTGATGCTAATCTTTTTGGTTACCACCCTCAGCCAGAGCTTTGCAGGCGCATCATTTCTGATGAAGCTGCAAACTTTTCGCAACTTTTGGTTCTACTTTTTGCTTTGACTCTCCTATAAATCTGGCTACAGGCAGCCAAGAGCACCATAACTGAGCATTGGGTCCTCTTGGCATGTCCTATACTGGATTCATTGGTCCAGTACCTGTAAGTTGAGTCTCACACAAAATCTAAGGACATGACTAATATGTAGGCAAATTCTTTGCCGTAATGAGACATCCATTTTCCAGAATTGTCCTAATTTTTAACTAAAATTCCCGGTGCCAGCTTGTATTGCCCACATTTCTGTCAGCATTCTTGTTTTCTGAATTCCAACCAGAGCCACTAGTCAAGATCAGCTTACAGAATTCTAGGAATTTTATAGCTGGCATCTCGATATCTTTCCAATCTCTTCCCACAAACTATCTTCTAAACCACATATTGAGATATGGTCATAGCAATGGCCCCAGTTCCAGCATCAAATTTCTATATTAGGCACTTCTTGTCACTGGGACCAAAGGTCCAACACTGTCAATTTTAAAGGAAGAGAGATTTATTTGTGTCATACTTACAGTGCTTTTACTCCACGGTTGGGGGTCCAGGTAACCATGCATAGTAGAAGGACCATTTAAAGAAAAGGTGCTTACCTAAGATAGTGGAGGAGCTGGATACAGCAGATAGCCTTTATGGTCTTGCTTAGCACCGAGCTGCCTGTTCTCACCACCCCTATCAACATTACACTTAGCCACAAACTCATTATGATGAATCAATCCACTGATGAGCATAAGTCCCTATCATCCTTCCAAAAGCCCCACTTCTGAATACATGAGACTTATGGGTGACAGTTTAGTTCTGAAGTCTAGCACCCACCAGAAATGCATCCTCAATAGCTTCTTCTCCAATTCTTTGATTTGATGATTAGAGATTTTAAACATTTTCTCATGGATTTATTGTCCATCTGATTATCTTCTGAGAAATACTTATTTAGATTCTATTTTTAATTGGACTCTTCTGTTACTATTAAGTTTTCTCAATGTCCTACATATGTTTGATACTAAAAACCTTTTTTGTTTTTTTGTTTATGCAGCCTATATTTTATTTGTATTATATTGCAATGCATTATAGTTTAATGTAACTTTATTTTGTGTATTTGTTGCTTTTTGGGCTGCATTATTAGGGTCATACCTGGAAGGACCATATCAGTTGTATGAAATAATTCTGCCTATATTTTCTTCTCTTAGTTTTATAATTTTAGGTATTAACTTCCAGTGTTCCATCAATTTTGAGTTGATTTTTTTGTATAGAATGGAAAATCGATCTACTTCCAACTTCCAACTTTCTGAATATACATATCTAGTTATTCAATGTCATTTATTGAGAATACCATACGTTCTCCATTGTGTAATCTTTTTTTTTTTTTTTTTTTTTTTTTTTGGTGGGACTGGGGTTCAAAAGCTAGGGGCTGTGCAGATAGCTCCATGGTACAAGTGCCTACCTGGTATACATAAGGTCATGAGTTCAAACCCCAGGCCTGAAAAAAAAAACAAAAAAAAAAACTAATTGGCCTTAAGCATGTGGATATATTTCTGGGCTCTCTTTCCTTTTCCATCATTCTGTACCATAACTTGTTTTATACCAGGATTGGATTTGAGCACCTCAGAGACATGTATCAGCCTCAGCTCACCAAGAAGCCCCAAAAAATGTTTTAAACATGCTAGGGAATCATATTAAAGAACACAATGACCAACTGACCATGTTCTGAAATGAAAATTTAGTTTATGATTTATCCTATGTCCTATTCACATGAACCCTGTGGAATAAGTGGTATAGGCATTAAGAAGTTTCCATAATTTGGCATGCACACATGTAGGTACATACATATGAAGCACTTATATCTTACTGTGAATCAAATCAAAATCAACACCAAATAATTAAAGTCATCTGTGTATTACATGAAAAACTGGCAAGACCTATGGGGAGATGTTTGGATGAAGAGGGTCTTCGTAAGAAAAATAGCTCTTGAAGTAGGCTCTGGAACAAGTAGCACTGGAATAGTAGGGACTATGTAGGGGACAGACAAGGAGAAAAGGTGAAGTTATCCACCCTCCTGGTTGATGCAAGAGCATAGAAGAAATCACAGAATATGAAACTTTGAACTTTGGGGTTGAATCTCTAGGAGGGATGGTTTGGACAGTGAATCTGGAATGGTGATGGAATTACTTTACCTAGCACAACTCTAGAATGTTTTGACCTTTTTCTGAGACCCACAGAAAATGACTGAAGACATTCAGCTGTGGATTCATGTGGTAGGAGAATTGCTTAGGGCCCAGTGGGAGGCAGAGAAAGGCCAAGGCCTACTGAGAAGACTTAGTGTATCTTTCTGCTACTGCTGTTGGGTGCATGAAACTTGCCTTAGTGTTTATCCTGTGGCTAGTACCCTCCTTTACCACTGTCACTCACACTGAAAAAGCAGTGTTAGAAAAGTAAGCAACTATTAGACATAGTGCTGGGTTTATCAGCTCACTGCACAGGTCACAGAAGTAGAACCCACTCGTAGTACAAAAGGTTCCAGACTGGGTTGGGTGATAGAAACCTCCAAACTTCCCTCTGCGAAGATAGTCCAAAAGGGAACATGGTCTACACCATATATTGTGACCTTTTTTTTTTTCTTTTTTCAATCAGTGCTCCATTTTCAGTCTCCTTTTCTTGGAGCTTATACATTTTGGAAGTTGAAGCTGTTAGCTGAGACGTGCTCATCGGTGTGGAGAGAGAAAACGTTCCACATCTCCAGGGCAAAATGGGGACCTTGGCAATGTAACACTGAGAAGAGAATGTCGCTTTCAGGATAGATATTATATTAGAGAAACTTACCTCTGAAAGATCAGAGCATCACTAAGAACTCTTTAAAGTTGGAATGGGAGCTTTACATTTTTCTGAGTGAATCTACAGCATTATTTTTCCTTTCGGCTCACAAAAATCTCAAGAGAGTAGGAATTTTCATACCTGGTTAAAAGATGAGGAAACAGAGATTCAGAGAGATCAAGGGTCATTCAACTTGTGAAGCGGGAAAACTAGATTGAAACTCACATCTTGCTCTAAATATAGAGCTCTTTCCATTACACCATGCGGCCTCCCAGAAATCAGAGAACGCCTGCGAAGGAAAGGTGTTTCTGGCAGCACAACACAGAAAGGAACTCTGACCACATTTTCCCATGGAAACATTCTCACCCATGCTGGTTATGATCTGGGGCTCAAATAGTAAAGTACTGTTTTGAGCAATTCTCTTGCCTTCCAGGGAATCTAGTCACATTTCACATGGCACCTACTAGGTAAGTCTATAACAAAATAGAAAAAGAATGTTTTTTTCTGTTCTGTTGAGGTACACAGACACACGTAGAAGCTACTAAGACACAGAAGCCCCTTGCAGTTTTCCCACTATGAATCACTTTTCCTTTCTCCAAGGAGTGCAACCCTTGTTTAAAATATGCCATCAGTGAAATAGAGAAACGACATAACCATAATAAACTTTTAGAGTAATGTAATCTTAGTCCAAATCGCAGCATCTAAGCCATGCTGCTGTGTGACATTAAAAAAAAAAAAAAAAAATTGAGCTATTTGTTCTTGCTAATGATCCAAATGGCACTGGCTATAGGCCGTGTTCTGTGCATCTGAGAACATTTTCCTCAAGGACTTCCTTTCTGATTCTTTGCCTGCCTTGTAAAGGGCTAGTTCTCATTAGGGAAGGCTTTTGAAACAGTAATGCAATAATTTATGAAGTCACACCTATGGACTACTGGGTTCAACAAGTTTTCACTGTAGAAAATAATATTTGAGGCTGACTCAAAATTCTGCATAAAAAGCAATTGCAATGTCTACCCAGTCCAAACTTGTGACCATGCCATGTGGGCCTCTTACCTCACATAAGCCAATTGTCAGGATCACAACAGCTTCTCTCATTTAGAGTCTCCTTAGGACTAGAGACTGTTAAGAGCCTTTATATTATATTGCCAGTCTTCATAATTCTCTACGGGAGGCACTAGGAACTGTTTTCTTTTTTAATGTGTTTGCAGAGTCTCACTACAAATCTTGGACTCATGGTGATCCTCCTGCTTTCAGCCTCCTCAGTGCTGGAATTACCTGAGCGCACTCAGGCTCTGGCTTGATCAACACCCCCACCCCCACCCCCTCGGGGAGGCACGGCTGGTCTCGCCTGTGGAACCAGAGATCGAGCTGCGGTTCCTGTGGTTGCCTAAGCCTGATTAAGTAGGTGCTTTAGTCAGCTGAGCTATCTCACTAGTCCTGGAACTTTGTTTTAAAGTGGGGGAAATGTAAAGTCAGAAGTTAGATTGCCTGCCAGGGACCAAGCATGTTCCCTTGTCTACATTGTGCTGCCCATGCTGGGAAGCTGAGGCAGATATGTTAGGGTCCAAAAACATTATGAGAGGGAGGCAGGCTTATTTTCATTGTCATCCACCTTTGCTTTTGATCAAAATCTCCATGTCAGAGTGTGTGTGAAGTTTTGCAAGAATAGTCTGAGGAGATAGCTCAGAGTTCAAGTGCCTGCCTGGCAAGTGCAAGGCCCAGAGTTTGATTCTCTGTACCACATGCTGGCCTAAACCGTTGCTGGAAAAGCTGAGACAAGAGGAGCACTATGAATCTTAACTGTGTAGTGAGACCCTGTATCTAATACATAAATAAATGCAATGAACTTTTAAAAATCCTCAAGAACAAACTCGAATTTCTTTATCTGTGCTTTATTATCTATATCTTCTTTTTCTACTACTCTGCCCTTTAATAGCTCTTACAACACCCATTAAAATAATCTCTGAATTATTTGATGGATTCAATAATCAGGGAGTTGAGTTTATTAGAATTACAACATAAATATTAAGCTACTAGTGTTTATGCAACATAACAGAACCATCTTCTATATCTTTATGATAGCTATCCTTCCTTGGCTCTTGCTCGTTTGTTTGTTTTGCTTTACTGGAGAAGCATTTGCTGTTTTTGTGAATGAAGATGCTTTGTGGGCTACTGGTGTACATGAAATAAAAGGATAATACCTATGATATATAAAAGAACTGAAAGATAGACCCCTTAGAATAAAACTCAATCAAAATATGAGTCAGGGCAATAAATAGACATTTTTTCTGAATAAGTAGTGCAAATGGCCCATAAATATGAGAAAAAATGTTCAGCATCTTTAGCCATTAGAAAAATGCAAATTAAAACAGGGCTGACATTCCACTTTACTTCAGAAAGAATGGCCATCACCAGTAACTCAGAAAATGGCAAATGCTGGCAATGATATATGGAAAAAGGAACTTCCTACATTGTTGAGGTAAGTATGATCCAGTAGGGTACATGCACTATGGAAATGAGTGTGAGGGTTCATAAAGAAATTAATTCCATGCGACCTGGATGTTCCCTTTCTGGGTATTCTTCTGAAAGAGGTGAAGATATATTACAGTGATACATTCACCTGCATATATATAAAGGCAGTGAAGTTTGTAATAGCTAAATCTTGAAAGTAGGCTGTATGTCCATCAACAGGTGAATAGGGAAGAAAATGAGTCATTTGTAGGAAAATGGATGCACTTTGAGGTCTGAAGAACCTCAAGTAGGTTTTGACATCCAGAGTAACAATGTATAAGACTAAAACCATGCTTGGAATGCCTGTCATTCTGATCTTCTAGATGTGTTCTGCTTCAAATGTAATTTCAGTTATTGCTATACTCTCTCTCAAGTAAATGTTTGTTTTAAAAGAAAACAAAAAAAAGGTAATTAAGAGAAAGCAAGAGAAGGAAAAATGACAGGATTGACCTGCTATGATTTTGTATATGCTCAGATTTCTAAATTTCTGTGTAAAAAGGTGTAACAGTTATTCTTAATCAAATTCTATAGGGATTTATTAGAATATCAATGATCAATGGAAAATACCTGTTCTGTGTTAAGTCTAAGGCATTTAATATTTAGAAAGACAGTGATGATAAGCTCAAGTACCTATGAGTAATAGTATCACTGAGCTTCTCTTCTGGAGGGTTAAGAATCTAAGTTTCAGTCCATAAAATTAGAGAAAAAGAAGGGCTACAAGGATAACCAATGTTTTGGCCACAGTGCTAAGTGAAATAAATCAATCAAGAGGGCTCACTATTGCATGCTCTCCCCTATATGAGAAACTAAGAAAATAAATAAAAAGAAAAGCAAAAGATTATAGGAAATAGGAAGGTAGGCATTCTGCTGATGGGAGCAGGATCTAAGGATGGAGAGAGAGGGAAAGAAAAGGGAAAGAAAAAGGATTAAGATGCCGCATGCACATGTGCCAGTCTCCCACCAAGAATGTTTTCACTATGTATCTCAGACCTGCACTAGTGAACCATTATGTAATGCAACCGTATCCCAATAAAACTAAAACTAGAGATGGGAAAAAATGAATGCAGAAAAGGCTCAGATATAAATATAATAAACCACATTTATATACAACTCAGTGCGAGGAGAATTATTAAGCCATTCGCTGAATTTGTTTTTCTCAAAATGTGGTATCCAGATCGGTAGCAGCATTACCTAAGACCTTATTTGAGATTTAAACTCTTACACCCCCAGATAGAATTGTTGGACAAATAATTCTGAAAGTGGATAACACAATCCTCATTTCAACAAGGTCAACCCCCAGGATTCTGGCCCTTAATAATATCTGAGGCCTATTGGCATACATTATCAAAAATGCCAAATACTCTTAGACATCTTATATTTCTTATTGGTGACTAATGGCTCCTGATTTTCTGCCTGGTACTCTGCAACATCCTACATGAAGACTGCACTGGAGCACAGTCTATGTGTATAAGCCCCAGGAGGAGCCAGGATATCTTTGGCTCTGGTAGCAGTGATCCCAACTCCAATTGCTTTAGATAAAGATATCACCTCACATAGTCTTACCAGAAGTCTGAAGGGAGGGTGTGTCCAAATATGACATAGCAAGCAGCCATCTCTGGCTCTCTTTAATGCCTTCGCTTCTGCCATGAAGTGTATGCTGGTTCCTTCCTTATTCTAGTACCATAACATCAAGGTAGAGTCAGTAACAGAAATGGGTTCCCTTCCTGTCTTTTGGCTTTTGGAAAGAGGCCTACAAGGAGCATCTTCAAAATGACCTCTGCCTCTGAGAGCCCTAACTGTGCCTTTTCTCAGCATTTCACCAAAGGAATCACATCCTTTTTTTTTTTTTTTTTTGGCTGTGTAACCATTTTCTTATTGTGTACATGCAGATGCTGTACAAAATTCATTTGGAGAGGGAGTTAGAACTCACTCCAGATCCTTTGTCCTTCCTAGTAATTGTACATTGTCCCCTTTCGCTATGCCAAGTCAATTCCCAGGTCTGCTGCTCAGCTTTTCTCATCTATAGCATCCAGTGCTCCAAAGTATTGTCAAATAAGCTTGACAATGCAGAAAAAAAAATTGTACTTTGTAGATTGTGAATGATGAGGCATGCAGACCATGGAGCTGGTAATCCCTTTCTAAGCCAGGACTTCCCAAGTAGTGGGGCTCTGGCACATACACGTGTACCTACACACCTTCACAGGCTGTTGACCGGTCATGTTGAAAGGGCACCTTCCATGGGAATTAAAAATCCAGAGGCGTGAATGGGGCACCCTGAAATTGCCACAGGCCTATAACAGCGTGGCATGATGCAGAGGTCGCCCATGGCACCAGCAACATGTAGCAAGTGTGCAATTTGTGCCTCAAGAAATACATCTGAGCTCACTGAGCCTCAGAGCAACAGTGGATACTTTGTTACTAGTTATCCCTGCTTCATACATGAAAAAACAGAGGCTTTAAAATGTTGTGAAGCTTGCTCATGTTTATAAGGTAATGTTTCTGTGTAGTACAGTACAGGAAAAGAAAAGTAGTAGGAGCAAATATGAGTCTTGACCCGGGACCTAGGGGTTGAGTTCGGAGGACAGAGAGAATGCACCAGACAAGGAGGCGAGTGTGAACAAAAGCGCTGCTGTACAGAGGGGCCGCACATAGGAAGAGAGGGCTGAGCCTGGCTTGAACATAAACATATTCACTGTTTTAGGTGAGTACTGTGAATATCCGGTAGGTGCTGGCACTGAGTGCTATGCTATAGGAATGTTGCAGTCCAGAACATTCTGGAAGCCTAGGAAGCTGTGACCTTCGGACAAACATCAGCCCCCTCTCTCCCTAACTAGACACTAATGGTGGATTGTAGACCATCAGGACGGTAATGCTCCATCTGGTTGAGCAGAACCGTCTTACTTGCTTCTATGAGACAGTCTTTTCATCCAGTTGCCTGGCCTCGAGTACATCACTTTTCTTCCTGTGCCTTTTTTTCTAAATTTAGAAAGTAGGAGAATCACTTCAATGGTCTATAAAATCCCCTGCTCTGATTTTGAGTCTGTCAAGGGGAAATATTTCACCTCTGGACTTGACAGGAAGACATTATTAAGAACATACATATTTCTGAATTCTAACAATTGACTGATTAGAATTAATCTAATCAGTTCTAATTTCAACTTGGCTGCTGAGTTTGAAGATGTTCATTGACGTCGCATTACTGTTTCTTCAACTGTGAAATGAGTGTTGTAACCCAACGTCAGAGTCCTCCAGTAAGAATGAGAAGTTGCTATAGGTAGAGCCCCAGACACAGAGGCCAGCCTATGGCAAGGACCTTGATACTTGATGCTTACTGTGGTACATGTGCCTTTTGCTCTACGTACCATAAACCCTCAAACTCATCTCCAGAATTCCTGTAGGCCCACGAATGCTTTAAATAGACGAGAGCATGGAGCACCACAGCGGGCAGGTCAGTCACAAAGTAAAAAAAAAAAGCCAAAACACAGCCCAAGTCCAAGCCCGGCTTCCTTTCCTGTCCAGAGAGCTGGAGAGTCAGTGAGTAGCTCCTGCCCTTCCAGAGCTTGGCCATCGCCAGTAGGCAAATGGAAAGCTCGGGCAATGAGGTAAGTCATCACCTCTTTATAGAGCGGAAATTATTCTGAAAGGATAATTAGACTTCTACTGCCCGGCTCTCCAGAGCCTTGGCCATGGCTACAGCAATAGAGCAACTCTGTCTCTGTCCTCTTTCCATCTCCTCCAAATGTGTAACCAGTCCCTTCCTTGCTTTGGCTGCTGGAGGCTGCTCTGACACACAGATTCTGGACAGCCTACTCCCAGCAAAGAAGCAGGGCTCTTGTTTATCTGCAGGGCTCTGGTAAGGCACAGCTGGCCGTTGCAGGGACACCAGGAGAAACCGTTGCTCACACCATCATCTCCTGTGGAGATGAAGTTTATTTGTGCTCAGGTTTTCAGTTCAGGATCTGGTGGGTTCCAGGCTAGAATGGCATGATGGGGACCTAGGCGGAGGACAGCTGCTCATATCATCATGGCTAGGAAGCAGAGAGCGAAGGTAGAGCTGGATATGGAGACTCATCCTCCTAGTTCATGCCCACAGCGACCAGGCCACATTTCCTCACCGCAGACGTCATCCTCCTCAGGGTCAATTCTCTTCCAGAAATCCCATCCATAAGCACATGAGGTCATTGTGGGCCAGTTTTGCTCTGAACCATAGCTGTGGCAGACAGAAGACTCTAGAGTGAACCTGGAAGCTCAGTTGGTCAGCCTTGCCTCTGTCACCTATCAGCAGAGGGGCTTTGGAGATGTTTCTTTACCTCCCAGAGCCGCAATCTATTCATGTATAAAGTAGAATCAGAAAGCCATCCTGGTCAGGCTCTGGGATGTCATAAGGAAGAATGAGTTAAGTTATACGATACCCACCTATTGAGTACCTACTGTGTAGCAGTGCTGTTCTAGAATCTGAGGAGACAGTGCCAACTGGCTCTTGTCATGGAGTTTATATTCCAGTTGAGAGTGAAGATTATGATAAAGTGATAGATATTCAATATAATTTCAATGAATAACATATACTTGAAAAAAATCAGATAAAGTAGGTACAGAGACAGAGGACAGGGGATGCCTGCCTACCTAAGAGGATCAGAAACTGCCTTTCCAAAGAGGAAAGTCTGGAAGAGAGAACACTGTGAGGGAGTGAACCATATGGAGAGGCAGGCAAAGACTACTCTAGGCTGAGAACAGAGCAATAGCGAGGCCCTGGAACATACTCAAAGAGCACTGAAGAGAGCCTCGCTAGGGAAATGCAGGGAGCAAGGAGCGAGCAGAAGGAGCTCTAACAGGAATGGCAGTGAGCTCTTGCATGGCTTGAATAGCATAGGCCATGGTGGAAAGTGCATATAGAAGTGCCACACACACTTTTAAGTTCTCAACCCCCAGGGTGCCCCTGACCCATCGACACTGGGGAATACGGTCTCAGCTGAGGGGCTGGTACTGAGATAGGTATTTTTGATCATATTGAACGCTCAGAATGTTCTTTCCAACCAAGAGTATTTTTTATTTCTATTTAAGTGATAAAGGATACAAAAGTCAGGAAGCCCCAGTCTGTGGGCATCCCAAAGCTGCTTTGCCTGTGGAAGCAGACTTCTCGATGGGCTTTGTTTTGATTTGCTTTACAAATAATCCTGGTGGCCCTCTGCATCGACATACGCCCTCCTGGTGCCGAGTGAGGAGAGGCAGGAGCAGGGAGGCAAGCTGGGTGCTGGGGCGGAGTCGGGTGAGAGCCAGTGCTGAGTCTCCACAGCACAGAGGCACGGCTGCACGTCCAGACGGCTCTGTCCACAGCAGCCTCCACATGACTACAGTGGTTAGTAGACAATAGGACACAGAATACAAGGCCACGATCTCCCCTATTCTGATCTGTTGCTTCCTGTGGTATGAATTTAGGCCAATCATTTCACCTTTCTGGACAGTGGTGTTCCATATACGTATCAGGGTGTCTCCAGTGCATTAGGAGTGTCAACATGTATCAAGAACATACAGCGTTCCAATCACTGCCAGAAGATGTGAAACCTGTACTTTTACACACATCTGACGGTTTATAATATGACTGAATCGCAAAGCTTGTCATTGCAGGCATCAGAGAGAGGTACTAATTGCTAAACAAGTGTCCTGCTCTGACAGATGAGAGTATCAGGGCACTTATTACCTAGATAGAAGCAAGATACCTCAAGGAAAGGGTGCTGGTTTCCTTTTCTGGTTTTATGATGGGCAGAAAAAAAAAAAAAATAGATAGGACAGTGATATCTCTGAGCTTCAGTGTTGCAGTCTGTAAAATGAGCCTCTATAAGATATGATGTGTCAGGATCTCCTTGGATGTAGGGCCTTGCAGAACAGGATGGGGCACTGCACTGCCTGAATTGGTGAGATCAGTCTATGTGACTGCGGAGAGAGGAGCTGTGACCCTTAGTGACCTGTGGATCCCTGAAGACCCTATCTTAACCACAGGTGCCTGTGTACCAAGGGTGGTGATCCTGTGCTGCTCTGGACATACATGCAAACACACACACACACACACACACACACACACGCATGCACATGCACACACACACACACACACACACACACACACACACACACAAATTCACACGGTTAGGTATGAATTCAAAGCTTATAAAACATGTTTACTCATTTGGTGTAACCCAAGGCAGGTATTAAACAGTAGGAAAAACTGACCCGCTAAGTTTTCCAAGCTGAGAGAACCATTTTATAGGTTTCATTGTAGACTGGAGAGAGAACTTGGTTCCTTTTTTTTATTTTTTTCTATTTAAAGGAAAATTTTAATATAAGTGGATGGCAAGAGAGAATGAAAACAGTCTCTGTGTGACTGGCAGGGCTAGAGGAGGACAGTTGGCTGGAGATGACGGGGGTCACCTAGGAACTCGCTGGTCTTTGCTTCTGTAATTATTTGCCCCTGAGAGGGGTGGGATCAGAGGTCACTAAAGTTACGGTGGTTGGAAAATAAGGGCATTAGTGTCCTATGAGGTTGTCCCTTGCTCCCATCCCTGAGGGGTTGGTATCGAGACAGACATTTTTGATCACATTGAACCTCTAGAACATTCTTTACAACTAATAGTATTTTACTTTTGTTAAATGTAAAAACGTTTTTTTTTTTTTAATGTTTACTTTGATTAATACATGTTTGCACTACAGAATCACTTTATCATCATCATGAGAAGTTGGTGTGTAACACATATTAATTCTTTTCTCTTCTCTCTTCCCCTCCCCGCTTCCCATTTGCAAAATATTTACCTCCATGTTTCCTATTACCTTTTTTTTTTTTTTTTCATCTGTGTATTTGTCACAGAGTCTCACTATGCAGCTGAGACTCATAGTGATCCTCTTGTTTTTAGCCTTCCCAGTGCTGGGATTACAGGTGTACGCCACTATACTGGGTGTCAGTGGCTGGCTCAGGATGCTCTGGGGTGGGGCTGGTGCAGCACGCGGCACCAGGGTACTTAGTCTGCTGAGCTATCTCACTGGTCTTCCTATTATCTATTTTTTTTCTCTCTATTTGTGCTTTGGTCTTTCTCTCTGTCTCTATCTCTGTCTGTCTGTCTGTCTGTCTCTTCCCTACAGAGAGAGAGAGAGAGACAGAGAGACAGAGAGACAGAGAGATTTGGAAGAGATCTCTCTTTGCCATCTTCCAGATCCCACCTCTCTTCAGTGATTCACCTCAGCCTGGTTAAATGGTGTTTCTTGCACGAACAGAAAACCTGACTCATCCTTGTCCAGGCCTCCTCCCCACCCTTCTGGAGGCTGGTTGCCTCTGGGGACGGGCTGGGCAGGGAGAGTGCACTGGTGTGAGGAGTACACATCAATCCATGCATAAAGACCCCCAAGTTAGGCAGTTACCACAAGATCCCATTCCTTGTCCTTAGTTCCTTGGTAGGTTCCCCAAAGTTGGCCTGTGGAGAGTGTTGGTGAGACTTGGATCTAAAAGCCAGGTTCTCCTGACATTTAGTAAAGAAGAAGGAAAACAGAGGTTGATTCAGGTACCAGAGTTAGCACTGATATCCACTAATGGCAGTTTTTGAGGGTTGTAATTAGAAAAGCAAGTGATGCTGTGGGCATTTAGCAGTTTTTATATTCTGGGCACATAGCCTGTGCTGCTGTGATTCGGGAGGGATCAGAAAGTGCTCCCGCCAAGAGACAGTCTCGAGTTCTTTCATTTGTTGACATCTTTTCTCTCTGCTTACCCCGTATGGCATGTGTCATGAACTGGTATTTTTCATCATGTAATAACAAGAAAGCCACCCCTCCTCTAGTGTTTACCACGTGAAAGAAGGCATGTGGGGTGCTTTGCATACCCTGCCTAACCCGATTCCTTGTGTAACTCCATTGATTCTGTTGGGGGAAGAACTTTCAGATCCATTTTTGACTTGTGAAAAGTGAGATTTAACAAGATCAACTTCAAAATAATAACCCAAGGAAAAAAAATAAAGATTAGTTTTACATATTTGTTTTAGCATATGCTAATGCACTTACAGGTCAATTCCCTGCAATTTAACTCATCTACCATTTCAAGATTTTTGGAAGTCTCCAAATCCTTTTCACTGTAATTTCTAAAATTAACATGTTGTTATAATTTTCTTAGAAAATGGCATAAAATATGATATTCAGCAACAAGAGTACCACAAATGCAAAACAGAATGAACTGAATTGATAAAAATTCCACAAAGCATCTCATTAAACAAAGCTTAAAATAGAAATCTAATTTCATTTGTTAAAAAGAACATATATGTGTATGTGCACAGAAATTACGTTTCTTTTGGTGTGCCAACGCCATGTTTGCCTAGCAGATGAGTATTTAAGTGCTTCTTCATTACAAAAGCAACCCTATAAAATAAATAAAAGTGATTATAAAACTAAAAAACAAACAAACAAACAAAAAGAACCAAGACCAAGTTAGACTGGATGTGGTGGCATGTGCCTGTAATCCCAGCACTTGCGAGGCTGAAAAACAGAAAGGATCACTACAAGATATCTATGTAGTGCGACCCTGTAGACCCTGTATCTAAATACATTTTTTAAAAAAGATCAAGTCACTCTTAGAGTCTAAGACGTGCTTAGGGTTCCACCCACACTGAGCACAATGATGCATTTTTCTGCTATTGGTGTCTCAATGACTTTCTTTGACTCACTAAAGGTGTGCAGGGCTTCACAATACAGAGTTCCTGGTGGACATTTCAAGTAAGTGGCTGGGAAGCTGTATGGGTCATGGTCAGCTCACAGCCTGGAGGAAGAGATGAGAGCATTTATACAGCTACCAACACTTGGGATCACAAGTTAGGAAATGCACAATCTTGTCCCGGTAACTCCTTAGGTAGTTATTCCCTTCCTGAGCTTTGGTTTCCAGTCTGTGAAAGGGGAATTTTCATGTTTTCATTGGGTTATGTCCCATCGCCGCCCCCCCCCAGTCTATATTCATGGAGCCTCAATATGGTGAGACAGTGGGACATCTTTGGTGGACAGTAAGAGGTTGCCTGATGGTGAGAGCCATGGAAAGAAAAAGGCCTTCCTCATGGAAAAGGGAAAGGTGAGCCAAGGATTGAATAGGCAGTCAGTGTGGATGGTCATTGCAGAAGAGGGCTTGGCTGGCCAAAAATGCTAGGGCTGGGCAGACAATAAGAAGCCATAATATTAATAGGGGAAATTTCCTGGTGTATGAAGGTCTGACAGCCAGACTGACCAGGGCTGCCAAAGCCGAAGAAGCAATTTGATAGAGAAAGACAGAGAAAAAAGAAAAAGGAGATGGAATGTGGGGCTTAAATGCAAGATTGAATCAAGTAAGGGCCACAGAGAGAGACTGGTGAGCAGTCTTTGCCTCGTGGTCACTTTGTTTGGCAGAGCAGAATGAACTGATTTGTAGAGAGTCTCACAGGGAGTTGGGGGCCAATTATCTAAGTTGCTATTTGGTTCCTTTTTACATAAGATCCGGTGACTCCATGAGATTGCTGTTCCGGCCTGACTGAGAGGTAGAGATGTAAAAGGAAGACTCTGCGTCCCTCTTCTCCCGCTGCTTGGGCTTTCTTCCAGCTGGGAGGGAAGTTGTGCTCATCCATGGACTCCTTCATTCTGATTAAGGCCAAGAATTGGAGTTAAGATGGTGTAGAAGACAGTCCAGAAACTTTTCCATAAATCCTCCCAGTCCAGAGGGGAAGGTGAAGAAAACTACATAGGCAATTACAGACAATGAGTTCACGGCTACAGTGTAGGGAGGTGCAGAGAACTTGGAATCCCATCCTGTGGGCAGGGGAGCTAAATCTTGCAGGGTGGAGACAGTGGCTGGAAAGTCCGAGCTTTCTAAACAGCAATGAGAATGAGCAAAAACTGAGAGGATGAGCAGGCGTTTTCTCAAAACATTCACAAAGTCTTGGCTGAGTCTTCAATTGCCTACCCACCCCCAGCCCTCCCTCATTCATTGAGTGGGTCATTAATGAGCAATTACTGTCTCCTTCAAATTCTGCCTGACTCTCGGGAGGTCCTGAATAAAATGAACAAGGCTTCTGAACTCAGGGAGCTCATGTTCTGATGATGAAGAGAAAAGAAGCTAACTACACTGACAGACATGGTGAATGCATGCTGCCACGACATTCAAGAGGTATAACTGGGAGCAGACAGTGTGGGTTTCCACTAGATGGGGTGGAGCAGAGAATTGGAAAGAGGTGGAACTGTGGCTGAGGTGAGGAAAGAGAGTGGAAGTCATCTCTTCGCAGAACTGGAAGGAGAAGAGCTCTGGAAGCCCCAGTCCCAGGAAGTTATCCCTAAATTTGTCTAAATTACCGTCTCCTCATTCCCCAGCTCATCTTTATGTGAACTGAGTTAGCTTGTTAGCTCTGAAGTCTCTGTGTCATGAATGGTTACATTTCCAAGTTGGCAAAGGGCTTTTGCTGTCACCTTGTGAACTCTGATACGTCCTGATGGGGACACTGATACATCTTGCTACCTCCACCAGGACTCGTCCTCTTCCTCCAATTCCAGAAAGCCTCACTCCTCTGACATTTTTATCATCATACTTGACAGTGCAGGTACCTCTTCTCAGCAGCCCCTTCACCAGCATATTGAGCTTTGTAGGCTGTAAAGAGTGTTTTTATAGACCTAATTCATTCTCCACAAGCCCTTTGCAAAGGGGGTACCAATATCCTCATTTCAGAATCAATGAGACAGAGCCCACAGGTAAGAAAACCTACAAGCTTTTGAATCAGATCAACCTGGATTCAAATCCTAGCTTCACCGTGTCGTCGCTATGCGGTGGACAACTCGCCCCAACTCTCTGAGCCCCTGTTTTGTTCTCCGCAAAATGAGAATAATGGACCCATCCCTGCCAGCACCACTCTGGTTGCGCTGCTTCGTCACGTTTGCGGAGCCAAGCGCTGCGAGGGCCTCCCTCGGCAGCCTCATCATCTTTGCCATCTTGCGGAGACGGAGATGCTGAATGAAGCACTTGGCCCACAGAAGGCTAGAAGTGTTAGAGGGACGGGGATCTGATGAGAAGCACATTTTGTTCTTCTCTGTCGATTCTTTCCACTTTGCGATGTGTAACATTTGGGAATGCAATTTTAAAATGAAAGCAAACCCTGTGTGAATGAGGACTCTGAAGGCTGGGAACACACCCTGTGGTCCTTGAACAGTGATGCAGCAGGAGGGCGGGGGTCTTGGCTTCCCCTTTTCCTTCTCCCTAGTCCAGTCCCCAAATCAGGTCCCCTCACACATGTTAGCAATACCCACTCCAGCCAAGTGCATTAGCATCATTTGTCCTCGAGACTGTGGATGACGAGAGCTTTTATGGCTCTAATTAACCCAACTGTAGAAAAAGAAAGGCTCGATTAGCCAAGTGCATATTAATGCTGGAGTTAATATTATTAAATTCTGTATTATTAATAATAAGTTGCAGGACTCCTTGGTGGGTCTCACGTAAAAGCCAGCCTTGCCATTCTCCTTGCTAAGCGATGAACACCGCAGGCAAAGGGCTTTGGCTGTGTGGTTCAGAGCTGTGTCCACAGTTGTAATCCTTTTCCTGGCACCGAGTGGGTGTCCAGTACCAATGGTGGGATAAGAAGTTTTTTCTAGACCTCAGCGAGGAAGACACAGTGGTTGTCCTTTCTACAAACTCCTCAAAGTCACAGACGAGGTCGTTGTGGCCGAAACCTCTGAGGCCAGGCCATATTCTCTTGGCCTTCCATCTACAGTGGCAATGAACAGTTCTGTACACATACAGGGGCTACTTGTGCTGCCGGGGACTCAAATGCTCACTTTCACTCTGGGCTCCACAGTAAGACAGAGAGCATGCTGGGTCCCTGTGCATACATAGCTAAAATGCCAGGGTGTGGGGGGGGGGGAGGGGGGGTGTTCATACTAGAGACAGGGCTCTCAACTACCGAAGAGAAGGAACTAGAGGAAAAACACCGTTTACTTGTTTAACATCTAGACAAACCACCCTGGAGGACACCTCAGTCACTTCTTAGAAGGTCCCAGCAGGACTGAGCCACCGTTGCTCACGATAATGTACCTTTCTAGTGACTTTTCCTCTGCTTTGTTTCATTCTTCCTCTTCCCATAGGAAGAATAACACATCCGTGCCCCCTAGGATCACTTTTCAAATAAGCTATCTGCATCCAAGCCATTCATTAGGCTCTGCTTTTAGGAGAACTAAAACTAAGGTGTTCTTGGTGTTTTGGTTCACAGCTGTTAACTCAGTTCATTTTATTCTTTTTTATTTATTTTATTTTATTTTTTTTTTTTTTTTTTTTTTTTTTTTTTTTTTTTTTTTTTTTTTTTTTTTTTTTTTTTCTGCTTTTTTTTTTTTTTTTT
>PVJA010036361.1:0-21135 GCA_004027025.1 Myocastor coypus
AGACCAGCCTGAGCTACAAAAGTGAGCTCAAGGCTGGCCTGAACTACATAGCGAGACCCTGTCTCAAAAAGACAAAAAACAAAACAAAACAATAAAAATAATTCATGTATCAGTGGTTCTCAACCTTTCTAACGCCATGACCCTGCAATACAGTTCCTCATGTTGCAGTGACCCCAAACCAAAAAATAATTTTGGTGGCTACTTCAAAGCTGTAATTTTGCTACAGTTATGATTCGGAATGACTTTAGGTGACCCCTGTGTTTTGGTCATCCAATCCCCACCAAGGTCGTGACCCACAGGTTGAGAACCGCAAGCACTCTCTAGATGTCTCTTATGTTTTCATTCTTTGGCAATCAGTATAGTCTCTCATAGAATATATAAGAAAAGAAATGGTAAGATCCTACATTTGTATGTCTAACCCACCAGCTAGCCATGTAGCATGCTTGGCTTCACCCACAGACATCTGTACAGACTCCCTCCAGGACCAGGGCTAACTCCACCTGTTTTGGCCCTTCCTCCATCCAGAGTCTGCTGCTGCTTGTTGATGGAAGCTAGGTCAGGAGTCCTGGGAGCTAGAATAGGATTTGAGAAGTGGAAGAATTCCAAGTACCCAGGGTTCTCTGTCAAGAAGCAAGAAAAGGAGTCCTGGAAGCAATGAAAAAAAGAATTAGGCCATGTAGAAGAGATAGAAAACATTGGGAAGTATATGAACCTTTGAATAAACTTATCCCAATCAACTCTTTGGAGAATCAGTCTTGATATCAAGTTGAACGTTCGAGTTCCCGCGTTGCTTCTAGCAAACATCCAGCAAAGACTGAGGAACAGTGTCTCCAGGGACAGATGCCAGACAATGATGACAGAGACTGGCCTTACAACACAGCTAGTCTGCTGGTGCAGGGAGGATTCTCTGAGGTGAATAAGCAGTTTGCTAAGAGAACAGGCAGAACAAGCTAAAAGCAACCTATACTGGGGATATCATAAAAGGTCTTATCAGTGTCTAATACTGAAGAATGTAGCATCCACTTTAGAGACAGGTGTAGTTCTACCAAGATACCACTTCTCCAAGTCCTGCATCCAACAAATGCCTTTGGCAATAACCAAATTCTGTGAATTAGATTTGTACTAAATTATACAATGATTTGTATCACTCCAGCACCACAGTAACTGACAAGGGTCCTAGATGTGAAATCCACTATTCTGGGAGAAACCAGGCAGGAGTAAGCCACTGAGAGACGGCATGGGAGCAGCATTCACAGCCCAATGTGTCTGCTCCCAGCTGGTTCTGAAGCCCAGCTTCCTCCCACCAACTTGACGGTCACATAGAGAATACCACATATGCCCGGATGCACACAAATGCACACACAGTTACGCACACATGCACACATACACAGGATCTGAAGAGGTGGGCCCTGAATGCATTTGTTCCACAGCAGGTGAGCTGCCCAGTTTAAATCTTGACTCATAGATGGGGTAGGGAACAGGCTGCCAGTGAAAGCACACCCTCTTCTCTCAGTAATGCCTGCATTCAGCTCCTAGCTCTGGGCAAGAGGTAGCAAGGCCAGTCGGAGTCTGATTAGCTGATTCATGGATGGGGGGAGCTCAGCCTATAATTGGAGAAACTGAGCCGCACAACCACATTTGCCAAAGAGGGGAGTTTCCTTTGTTCTAAAATAACACTTTGGTGTTCAGCTACAAGACAGGAGCTGATGATCCTTAAGGACTCTTAGCAGATTGCTTTATGCCTCTAATAGGACCCTTAGCTCTTCGGCTTATTTTAAATTGCTACCAAGTGGTGTGTGGGACTTCTTCAAAGGGGAAAAAAAACAATCTCAAAAGAAAAATTATTCTTAAGCAACAAAGGAAAAGGAAGAAGGCAGTTCCTTTAACGTAATCTGAGATAGGATCTATCTCATCAGAACCAGAGCAAAAATAGCTTTGCTTTGATCTAGGTGCCTTAGCTCCACTTAAAAGAAGCTGAGGTGGCAGTGGCCTCAGGATGCCTAAGACATCAACAGCATCTCCAGCACAGAATACCCTTCACGGCAGAAAGATATGGACTTCAAGGACATCAGCCAGGACATCCAGGGACAGAAGTTAGCACAATTGTGGCCTTGCTATATAAGTACCATCCACAAAGGTTAGATAGCATTTCTGAAATACACTGTGAAGGCTGGGGATATAGCTTTGAGGCACAGCACCTGCGTGGCAAGCGTGAGGTCCTCAGTTTGATTCCTAGTACAAAAAAATATATATATATTGTGGGGGCAACCCACTAGGGTCCCCCTTCTGTTCCCCTCTTGGACAGAAGCTTTCTTTCCCAATAAATTTTCTATTCTAAACTTCCATCTCATTCCTAAAATTCATCCTTCAGTTTTAGACAACATGATCTCGTCCAAGCGTCTTTTCATTTGGGAGATCAGTTTTTCTTCCTGCATCAATAGGGGGTGGAGCTTCTAGGCCAGCTGCAATCTGGTCCTCTACAAGGTTATTGAGTTTATACAAGCTTTTCAAGGACAATACTCTTTAGAAAAGTACATGGGTAATTTAAAACTTCCGGAGTTCATATATCTTTTTCTCTATGACCTAAAACAGTCAGATTTTTTTTTAAAAGACTCTAATAAGTACATTGATGTTTTTGGAGGACTTACTCATTATTATAAATGTTAATCTTAAATCAAGCTTTGTCTTCTAATGATAAATAAGACATTACAAGCTGGTATTGCATTTAGAGATAAATATGATATTGTTAACTTTAAAAAACCCAAAGATAAGCCGGGCGTGGTGGCTCACGCCTGTAATCCCAGCACTTGGGAGGCTGAGGCAGGAGGATTGGTGCGAGTTCGAGACCAGCCTGGGCTACAAAAGTGAGTGCAGGACCAGCCTCAACTGCATAGCGAGACCCTGTCTAAAAAAAAAAAAAAAAAAAAACCCAAAGATAACCAGAACTACCTGTTACCACTGACACCCAAATAGTCAGACCCTTGCTGGCCTAAAAAAAAAGAAAAATCCAAAAGTTTAATTACGAGGCATGAAATGCAGAGCTAGATTGGCGTGATGAGCTGTAGGAGGCTTGGATCAATAGCCTCCAACGTTGCCAGTTTCACTGGTGGCCCACTGCAATTGTGGAACATTGGACTGTGTATGCATCTGTTTCCTCCTAGTTCAAAGAGAAGAATTTTTTTTTCTTTCCTTACCAATATCAATTGGAAGGTGTGCCATGCCCACACCCTGTGCTCTGTAAAACTATTGTGAGGACAATATGCAGTGTGTCAACTGTTTAAAAAATTAATGTTTATAGAAAGTGTTAATGTTTAATTGTTTTGATCAGTCTTATATACCTATATCTATTAATCTAAACTGATCCGATGATGAAAATATGTAATATAATCATTATTAAATTTTTCTGGTTTTGAAATTCTGTACTATATGTACTCTTACTTGTAACTGTTTTTTCTATCTTTGTTTCTGCTATTTTTAGTCTTTAAAAAATGAGAATAAAAAATAAAGAAAGAAAAAGGAGAAAAAGAGAAAAAGAAAAATCCACTTTGTAGTGTATATTTCTAAAGGTCTAAGAACTAAATCTAAGCCTTCGAGGTGTTTTAAATTTCAGCTATTTACCAAAAAAAAAAAGGTTAAGCACCCCTCTGATTTCTTGAAGTGTTTAATAGAGACACTGGTAATGCATACTTCGTGAGATGTTAATTCAATAGAGGGACAGATAACTCTTAGAGGTAAGTTCATTACCCAGTCAGCTCTAGATATTAAAAGAGTTACAAAAGATAGCTTTTGCTGTAGATAACTCATTTGATACTGTAACAAAAATTGTTTCCTTAGTACTATAATTAAAACTGGGAGAAAACCAGGGAGAAAAAAAAAACGAGATCAAAAATCACTGCCTTTGTGGCCTCAATACAGATCCTACCTCTAATTCTCTGGGTTCCAAAAAGAGCTCAACAGACCTATAGATAAGATCAGGTCTTATATTTGGGACATAAAACTCAGCCACAATGTTAAAATAAATAAATAAATAAAACCTCAACAGTGTCCCTTGCTTACAATGGAGACCATATCTAAAACACTAAATGTGACATTGGTTTAACCTAAATGCTGTGTATTGATAAATATATTAAGTTAGCCTGGTTGATTTCTGACTCAACTCATGTATTTCATGTTGATAGTAAATACAGGTGTGATCTTATAGGTTAGATTTCTCAAAAGTAAGATTGCCTAATGTTTATAATACATTATATGTGTACTATTTGGTAAAGATTATTAGACATTTTTAAGATGTTATAATTTCAGTCAGTATTTATGGGTGTTTTTAAATTAAAAGAGTAAAGTGTTTATAAAGTTTTATACAAGTAAAAATGACTTGCTTATGTCACTGTTCCCTCACAAGGTGTAACTAAAAAATGTACCATACTGTACTTAGGCTACTTAAAGGCATAAGGTATTAATCTGACTTTCATAAGTTCTCAAAATTTAGAGATAATTATAAGTTAGAGGGACTTATACCAAACCATCAGACTCCCTAAATAAAGGAGTCCAAATACAAATGTGTTAACTCAAATGCTCATGCTTTGAGTTTATACATGTGCTAATCTACAATACCCAATAGTCATAAAAGATAAAAAAGGATTAAACCCCATGTTCAAGAGATCTCTGCTAATAGACTTACAAAGATATTAGACAGCAAATAAATGTCAGACTCTAAAGTCCCCTGGACCTTTTCCTTATCATCCTTATGAAAAACCATTACTGACTCCTCCTGGTGGAAATCATTGTTGACTATATTTATAACTATCCTGTTAATCTTATTATTTGGCCCATGTGTACTTAATTGTTTGTTTGGCTTTGCCTCTTCCAGACTCAAAGCTATACATCTACCCAAGATAAAAGTGCCTGGCATCTATCGAGAGCCTTTAGATAGACTCTCTGAGGAGTACCTCTCACTGCCAGTTACAACTACAACCCCTTTCAGCCTGAAGAAGCCAGAGCAGTCATCGCCCATAATTCTCTCAGGGCACTTCGGGTTACTTCTCCAGAGGGGAGGAATGTCGTAGGCAGCCAAATTAGATAGAAATATTATAGGCAGTTAGATACAGCCAGGCCCTCAAGAAAAATATGGAAAGCAATGTGACTATACAGTTTTACAAGAAACAGGCACCCCACCTGTGGGCCTGACCTTAAAACAAAAGAATAAAGAAATCCAGCCACCCACTCCCTTAAAGTTAAGTATCAGGGATTGATATTCTAAATGAATATCATCACCCTAAATAAGCCAGAACCTCAACCCCAACAGAAAGAACCCTTATTCCGTATTCATGCCTGCTTGCTACATGACTTGCTTCCCAATTTGCTTCTGATTTAATCAATTTTACCTGAACAGTGATGTTTGTACTCTCATTGGTCGACCATGACTTTTTCCCACCTCACGATCACCTGAGCAAGTGACCCTAGTTTTACCTTAGGTCCACCTTATCATGTGGTTTTGCCACATAAGACCGCTAAAAAAAGACAATTTCCAGGGCAACCCACTAGGGTCCCCCTTCTGTTCCCCTATTAGACAGAAACTTTCATTCTCAATAAATTTTCTAATCTTTTTTTTTTTTTTTTGAGGGACCAGGGTTCAAACTCACGACCTTGCACTTGCCAGGCAGGCACTTGTGCCTCGGAGCTATCTCCCCAGCCCCAAATTTTCTATTCTATAAAAAATAAAAAATAAATTATATATATTGAACTTCCAGACAAACCCATGACTAGAGCTGCCTATGTAATTACATATCTGTTCACATTAAGTAGATAAGATTAGTACACTACAAATATCCTACACAGTAGGTGTCTATGAAACTGTGTGTATGTGCATGCATCCATGTGACTGCATGAAATAACATCCTTCAACATGGGTAGTAATTGTGAACCTTTAACAGTAGCTTCCTCATTGGGTTTCTCTTTGTTCCTTACTCTATGGCTCAGAAAACTTTCTCTTCTCCAGGAGCATCTACTCTAAACAACAGTATAGTTTGTACTTTGCTGATGATTTCATAGAGAAAAATTATATATCACATACACCACAATGAACTCTCTGGGTTTGCTACTTACAATTTGATTTTTCCCTGGCTTTCCTTCAGGAAGTTTCATTTACTCAATAGCTTTTATCCCCACCATTATTCAATCTTAACTCCAAATTCCTCTCTGAGCCTCTCTTTCTCACCGTTTCTTTCAGCTGTTACCTAAAGAGAAACAAACCAAAGATTCAAAACTCTTTGCTACAGATCAGCAAATCGAAGATTCCGGTTCTAGGACTTTCATTTTAGCAAAAAGCAATTATATAAAATAGCAATATTTCATGTTATCAAATGCACCAAGAAGGAATTTAGTGTGAGGTTTAGAAATAATATCCAGTAAATATTTCATGATTAACTCTATATTTTGATGGCTGTGTATTTCATAGAAGCAGGGAAAGATCTGGAAAGCATTCTTCTAGTCTTTTTAAAAGAAATTATATGGCATCCAGGCCCATGTCCATGTCAGTCAAAGGCTGGGGGTGGGGGATTCTCATTGTTATGCAAACATTAAGGGCTATTTCATATGTTCCTGTCTTTTGTACAAGAGATGATCTAGAGTCTCAGGGTTCTTCAATAATCCTGTGCTTATTTTTATTATATTTGAGCTCAAATTTGGATATAAAATTCTGCAGCTTTTTGGTCTCCAAAATTCTCAGTGTTAGTCATAAGTGCAAATTAATTCGTGCTTAAAATACAAAATGGCCTGACTTCCCACCATTCCACAGGTTACTCATGAACCAAATGGAGCAGGTTCATTTTCCATCTGTCCACACCCTTTCCCTATTCTATCTGTTCTACTTCTTCTACAGTTTGAAAAGCTTTAAAGGGAAGTTGGTCTATGCCCAGAGAAAGTATCCACCCAAAAGAGAACCCTTGAAGAACTGAAAACATCATATCATAGTGATATCTGTGCACCTATGTTCATAGCAGCACAATTTGTTATAGCCAAATCTTGGAAACAATCAAAATGCCCAACATCTGAAGAATGGTTGAAAAAGATGTGATATTTTCATAAAATTGAATGTTACTCAGCTACAAGGAATGATACACCAGAAGACTTCATATATAAATGGATGAATCTTGAACATATACGCATAAGTGAAATAAACCAGACCTACAAATGCAAATATCGTATAGTCTCCCTAGTATAAGAGCTCAAAAGAAGAAATAAATAAATAAATTTTGGGCAGTACCAGAAATCAATCTCAGGACCTTGCGTTTTCTGCATTCTCAACCCCTATAATTTTTTTTAGAAGAGAGATTTAAATGGAAAATGCATTTGGAAGAGAAAGAAAATTAATTTTATTGAAAACGTTAATTTTAATTGTTTGATCAGTCTTACATAGCTATGTCTGTTGATCTATACTGATTTGATGATGAAAATATATAATGCAATCATTGTTAAACTTGTCTTGTTTTGAAATTCTGTACTATATGTCCTCTTGTTACTGTTTTTTCTATCTTTGTTTCTGCTATTTTTACTTTTTAAAATAAAATTTTAAAAAAAGAGAGAGAGAACCCTCTGCTCTGGACTCATCAGAACCAGGTTCCCACCAGGAAAAACAGTCCAGCTGCAAGTCTTATCTGTGCTTTACCAATAAGGCAAGAACCTTAGAAACATGTTCCTCTCTGAGCTTGACAGATCTAGCAGAAAGCAAACTACTGGTGATTAAAATAGAGTTGTAATGTTAATTTAAATATTCACTAATTTTGAAATGATGGCATATTAGAGCTAGAAGGGAGCTTATTGATGATCCAGCTAGACACCATACAGTTACTGAAGAGACTCAGAAAAAACCATCAGTTAATCAACATCATGTGTCTTCTGAGCTCACATGTGCAGCTTAAGTTGGCAACATAACACCGGCTCGACAGCTGCTACTGTTGGGCTGGCCAGGGGAGCACAAGAGCCTGGAGCAGACCAGCCTAGAACTGGGTCATATTTAGTAACCAGAATAAATACCTTTCTCCTCCAACATTATTAAATGACAGACTTTCCCAGATCCTTTTTCTCAGGCTACATACTCAAAATAGAATTGTCTGTGGCCAGGTAAAACTGTGGAGAGATGGGGTCTTAAAGGAGAATCCCCACTTTTGTCACCCTAATGGAAATAACTAAAGCTCCACAAGCCACAAAAACAAGAGGTGAAGACTTCATAAGCATCAGTGCTTATAGGGGTCTTAAAATGGGTCCGTGATTTATAGAACCTTCAAATATACAAATTCATTAAACTGGAAAACCATTTTACCCCTCTTATTCCAAGCTAGAAGGCCAATATCTCACCTCCAGCTGCTACACTGAACCCTTCCAGGTCTCATATGACCTGGATGTTGTATTTTAGGAAAGGACTATAGTGACTCTGATAAATGCTGCTCCACAGCTTAGTAAATATGAACTCTGAGGCCCTCATTGTTGCTGCTCCTATGGGTGCTAATTTCATGCTAAACTCACTGCATGGTTGTGTGTGAGCCTGATATGAGAAGCATCTGTCCTCCTTGACTTTCACCATTCTTTTTTTGAGACATTTTGCAAGCTGGAAGCATGACCATACCGACATAGTCAGGCCTATCCTTTCAAGTTTGAATTCATAGCTCTCCCCTAATTTTTTAATTCCTTCCTTTTCTCTGATACAAGCTAAAGAGTAGAGGGCCTGGCCTTGCTCTGATGAGATGCTGAAAAGTATGGAACATTTCTGTCTAGGCCTTTGAAATTTCAATGAAATCATTAAGACGTGACCACACTTAAAGACCAGTACTTGGACAGGCTGTGCGACTCAGCCAAATGATCTTCCTGGGCCTGAAGGAGGAATACAGCTCTGCTCTTCTCCCTTGTACACAGTTCAGTTCCTCTAAATATGTCAGTGGAGTGGAAAGGTTGGTTTGGATGGAAATCACTCTTGACGTCTCTATGGGGTAACAACGTCTACAAGTGCTCCTTGACACATTAATGCAGAATGTTGTGCCATGTTCTTGGCTCCAGCCTCAATGACAAGATGTTGAAAAAACTGAAGTGGAGGCTGAGCTCAGCTTAGCCAAGAGACTGGCAAGCACACATGGGGTTGAATCTCCAAGACTATTTACTATTAAGTTTTCCTTCAAGCTGCGCACTCCCAAAAACATTGTGTCCCTGGCTACCTCGGACAATTGGCATGAGTCTGACTTTGTGTGGTCTGCCGGCTGCTCTTTGCTGTGAGACAAACGTTTTTGTTTTGGGCTTTTTTGTTTTTTTGTTTGTTTCTAAAATAAAACCATACAAGATTTCACTAAGCAAAGTGACAGGAATTCAACAATGGTTGTTGTATTACATCATGCTATCTTTAAATTAGTTGTTCAGATTACCAGACATAAACTTGTAACATGTATTTAAAGAAAGAAAATCAAAACAATAATGAAGTTATAAGAAATTCAAAAGAGGGGAAATAAAGTTAAGCATTAACTGCTCCTTTCAAAAGAACTGACAGTGGTTTATGCTTAGGTAAACACACTGATGTTTGACACATTTTTAAAAGTGACAGAAAACAAAAATTGAGACAAGAGTATAATACGTAAATATCAGTTGGTAGGTAGCTTTTTCTTTGGAGTCTTCTAGAGCAGCCGGTGAGAGTAGTTATGAGCAGAAACTTCAAAACCGGAGAGACCAGATTTTTGAGGACTGAAATGCACTAATTTGACCACATAACCTCAGGCCAGCCACTGGACTTCTTTCACAGTTCAGTCTGTGACAAAGCAATATAATGTTACAATAATGGCTGCTTAGCAATTAGTATGTAATTAGTTTTTTGGTGCTGTTACTGGTTTTATTTCTGCTGCTATAATTTATCTTTGGGCTAATCTTTCCAAACCACTCTAGGAAGGTTTTATGCCTACATCTTCAGTTAACACTAACAAGTCCAGAGTCCCCAGCTTGTCCTTTATCGCCTTTAATAGTAAAGAGCTGGTAACCAACAACCCCACCCTGCAGCGCACCGGCTCCATGGCAACACTGGAGAGTATCCACTCAGCCTCAAAATGTCAAATGCGTCATGATGCCAGAATGATTTATACCCTCTTTAGAACCTACATAATTCAGTCCACCTTGGCTGTCTTGCCTCCAACCTACCAGGGTCAGAGATTACATTTATAAACTTAAATTGGGAACAGTCTTGAGAATGCTTGAGGTGGGAGAGACTAAGCCTTGGAGTAAATCTCCAGCTCTCTCCAGCCAAACAACCTCCACAGAAAGTTTTGAGCAGAAGCCCAAAGAATTTCAACTGAAAACTTTGAGGAGTATCATGAGGGGATGGGGCTGAGGGCTGATGTGGGAGACAACAGGTGAGTGAGAAAAGACTGCCAGTGTGAGTCACAACTGTTTCAATACATATGTGTACAAGCAGAGATGTCCAGTCACAGGGACAGTTTCCCTAGAGACCTGAGTTCATAGGTCAGAGCCATGCACACTTTGTTTTAAAGCTTCCCTGAGGAACCTTTACTCTGGGCTTCTTTCTGTTTACTTGCTTCTTCAAACTATGTATCCTCTTGCTCTCTAAGGACTGCTGAGTCCTTCCTAGTTTACAATCAATCAGACAACTGTGCTAACTTCAGTGCATCTCCTGGCAGAATCATCTTTTAAGTTTATCATACAGGATGAGAACTCTCTCAATGATGACATCGAAGAATGACAGAGCCAGGTGAAGCGGTTCCTGTAATAAACAGAAAATAAATCTAAAGGGAGAAAATCCTAAAATTGCCAGAAAAGCAGAAATAACAAAACCTTGCTCTACTGGTAGGCTTAGTGTCATAGTATTTGACCTGCATCTCAAAAGTCTGAACTCGTTAACAAATATAAATGGTTTGCCTTCTCAACTTGAAAAGGTCAAGTAGTAGAGTTGAGCTGCCACTCACAAATGATTGCAAGTGAATATTCTCAATCCTGCCATAGCACTAGGACTGAAATGTGAATCTCGCTACCAAAGGGACTTAAAGATGTTAAAGAAGCTTCTAGGCTGATCATTTGGGTCAGAAAAGACATCATGCCAGCCAACATTTTATATGCTTTCTACCTTCTGGGGAGCAAAAGTTTCAAGGGAAAATTGTACAAAATCCAGCAAACATTAATTCGTTGTCAGAAAGGCTAAGCTGACCACAGAAGATTTACATAAAAATGCACTGTTGAGTACTTTTCTCTCCTTAGCCTAGTGAAGTGTCTTCAGATAGAATGCAACTAATTGAACTTTCATAGTCTAACCCTTTAAGTCATAATTCTAATTGGAAAACTTAGTGATAAAGAATAATAAAAACTACAATAAGGATCATTTCAACAGAAGATTCTTAAAAATAAAGAAAAGAAAAACCATAGGCGAAAATATATTGATCCTCAACACTAATCGAATAAGGCACAATATGATACTATTTTAGAAAATTAGTAAATATAAAAATATAGAGCCCCCGGCCTCACCCTGTCAGAGCCCCCGGCCTTGCCCGGTCAGGCCGCTCGGATCCCCGCGCCATCTCGTCTGGTAGCGCGGCGCCGGGACCAAGCCCAGCCCCTGCACTCACTCCATCAGCCCTCCCAGATCCCTGTGACTTCTCGTCTGGTAGCACGGTGCCAGAACCAAGCCCAGGCCCCGGACTTGACACGTCACCCCGAACTCCAGCCTGGACTCCATCTCCATCCTGACTGGGGCAACCAGCAGACTTCGCCCTGGTCCATTTGCGGACTGATCAACAACCTGAGCTCAGATTCCACGCATCTTCCAGACCAGGACTCACATTGGCCAGGTAAGAACTCTCTCAGCCCGAATACATCCCCCCAACTGGTCAACTGCCCAAACCCCAACTACACCTACACGACCACCCACTATACCCACACGGCCCACCACCGTCCCAACACACGGGGCCTCGTAGTAGCCAGCCAACTGAGCTCCCAACTGTAGCCAGACACCTCTGGAGGGGAACAAGCTTGGTGGATCCAGACCCAACTTTCCATAGGTGCTAACTGTATAAGTTCACCAAGGCGCAGAGATCACTGCTATAAAAAATGATAAAGAGAAGGAGCAAGATCCAATCCCAGATCCCAAGTCCATACAAAACAAATAACAGGAAGCACTACCATGGAAGTAAATGGGAATCATGCAGAGGGAAACTCTGAATCAGTAGCAGCCGAGATTGAAAGACAAGTGCAGAAACATATAGAACAACTCAGATCTGAGATAATATGTGAGGTAAAAAAAAAGAAATGTATGAAAAAATAGACGCTGAATTGGAAAAAACAACTGCAGAAACATATAGAAGAAACAAGAGCAGAAATAACCTCTGAAGTTAAAAAAGACCTCTCTAAATCAATAGTATCTAAAGTAGGGGAACAACTACAGAAAGGTACAGAGGAGAACAGAGCTGAAATAATGCGCAAACTAGACAGAGAAAGGATAACCATAATGAGAGACTTCAGTACTATTAAAGAAGACATTGATAAAAAATTAGAGGAGAATAGAAAAATGATGGATTCCCTGAATGAACAATATAGGAAAGAAATACATCACATGAAACAGTTTCAAAAAAATATACAAAAATATATCCATGGATGGCGAGATGGTTCAACAATCTAACACACCTGCTTAGGAAATCTTAGGCACCTGCAGGGATCGAGGTTTGATCCGCGGCACTACATGCTGTGCCAGCCACCCCCCAGCAGGGGGTGGGGAATATATATATAGTTATATCTTCACTATTGACAAAAGTATGGAAAGGCAGACATTTTCATGTACTACTCTTTGACAATATATGCCTACTCTTTGGTGCAACAATTTCTCTTCAAGTGATTCATACTGGATATAATTTTTTAATTAATTTTTTTGAGAAGGGGTCTTTCTATGTAGGCCAGATGGCATTGAATTCACTGTATAGCCCAGGCTGGCCCTGAACTCCCAGTGATCCTCCTGCCTCAGACTCCAGAATGCATGCACCACCCCAACTGGCTAAATTAATTTTATTGGCATATTTTAAACATATATTAATGATCACATTTATGTATCAGTGAAGGTACATAATATACCTTTATTCTTGTTTCCCAGATCCCACCCACTCCCTTCAACTGCTCTTTTACTGCTTATTTAGAAAAACTTTGTTTCCACGTTTTTTTCCTTCTATACTCTTTTTTATTCCTTTCCCTTCTTCCCCCACTCCCATTCCCCATTCCATCTTCCTATTGGAACATTTTCCTTCTATTTCCCAATATCTATTCTACAGTTTGGTCCTTATTTATTCTTTCAATTACTCACACCAGAGAAACAATGCAATATTTAAACATTTGTATCTGATTTATTTCACTGAAGAATGTGGCCTCAAGATGCATTCATGTACATAGCAATGTTTACAGTTTATCCTTCTTAATGGCTAAGTAGTACTCTGCTGTATTTTAAAAAAATACCTCTTCTTTGTCAGTTCATCTGCTAATGGGCATTTGGGCTGTGTCCACAATTTAGCTATTACAAATTTTCTGCTATAAACATGGGTGTATATGTATCACAGTGGTCATGATGTTTTTAATTCTTTCAGGAAGACATCAAAAAGTGAAATAGTCATCTCAAATGTCAGTACCACATTTCATTTTGTGAGGAACATCCATACGGATTTCCACAGTGGTTAGGCCAATAAATCTACATTCCCACCAACAGTGGAGAAGGGTTCCTTTTACATGATAGGGCTGCCACCATTTGTTATTGGTTGGTTTCTTCACGATAACCATTTTTTCAGATAGAATTTCAGCAATTTAATTTATGTCTCTTGAGTGACCAGTGATGGGAACATTTTTTCCATATATTTATTTTCTATTTGTACTTCTTTATCTGAGAAGTATTTATTCACCTCAAATTGCATTTTTGGACTGAGTCTTTAAATTTGGGAGGTCTGATTTTTAAAATTTTTGTATGTTCTCTATATTAGTCCTTTGTCTGAAGAGCAACTGGCTAAAATGTCTCCCTCGTCTGTGCATTATCTTTTCATAATGTTGATGATGTGCAAAAGCTTTTAATATGGTAGTGAGATAGGTGAGTGGACTGAAGCACCTGCTTAGGCAACTTCGGGACCACAGTTAAATCCCCCAACCCCACCCTCAGGGCAGACTAAGCTGGCGAGAGTCAGGGCATAGTGGCACATGCCTGTAATCCCAGTGCTGGGAGGCTGAAAATAGACCACCACAAGTCTGAGCTGCATAGTGAGACCCTACAACAACAAAATACATTTTTTAGAAAAGCTTTTAGTATAATGAGACCTCAGTTGTTGATTATTTGTAATATTTCCTATGTAATTGGGGTTCTGTTCATAAAGTTATTACCTACACCTATGTCTTTAAAAGCTCTACCTATTCTCTCTTCCAGCACATTTAGTGTTTATGTTTTAATATGTATATCTTTGATCCATCCTGATTTTAGTTTAGGGCATAATGGGACATACAGGTCTAGGTTCAATCTCTGACATGTGAAAAACCAGTTTTTCCAGCATCACCTATTAAAGAGGCTATCTTTCTTCCAGTGAATGAGTTTGACCCCTTTGTTAAAAATAAGTTATTTGAGTGTGTTTGGAGTTGTCTCTGCATATTCTACTCAGTGACATTTATCTTCAGGTTTGTATTGTTGTTCTTATTTTGTTCCGTTTTTGCCTGTACCATGCTGGGTTTTATCACGGTAGCTTTGTAATTAATTTCTAGTCAGGGATTATGATGCCTCCTGCTTTGCTTTTGCTACCCAGAATTATTTCTGATATTCTGGGTCTATTCTAGATCCAGATGAGTTTTACGATTGTTTTCCCTTTTTTGTGAATTAAGCTAATGGTATTTTGGTTGGGGTTCTACTCAATCTGTATTATAGATTTTTGACTGGCACACGGCACCTGGACCAACTCCAGCTCCGGGACCTGACCCATCAGCCCCAGAACCGCACGCTATTTCGAATGGCCACGCAGCACCTGGACCAATCTAACTCCAGCTACTGGATCTGACCATCACCACCAAACTCCAGCCTGGACCCTGCTGCCATCCTGACTGGGCCAACCAGCAGACTCAGTCCTAGTCCATTCACTGGCTCATCAACAACCCGAGCTAAGATTCCACCCACCTGCACAACCAGGGCTCACATCGTCCAAGTAAGCACTCTCTCAGCCCAAATACATCCCCAACTCGACAACTGCCCAAACCCTGACTGCATCCATATTCCCCACACAGCCACCCACCATCCCCACACAGCCGACCACCATCCCAATCCACGGGACCTCGAGGCAGCCAGCCGTCTGAGCTTTGACAGCCAGGCACGTCTGTAGGGAAACAATCTTGGTGGATTCAGACCCAAATTTCAATAGGTGCTAACTGTGTAAATTCAACAAAATGCAGAGATCACTGCTATAAAAAATGATAAAGAAAAGGTGCAAGATCCAATCCCAAGTCTTGAGTCCACACAAAACAAATATAGGAAACACAACCATGGAAGAAAATGGGAATCATGCAGACCAAATCTCTGAATCAGTAGCACCCGAGGTACAAAGGCAAATGCAGAAATGTATAGAGCATCTCAGATCAGCGACAACATCTGAAGGGAAAAAAGAAATGCATGAAAAAATAGACTCTGAGGTGAAAAACTACTGCAGAAACATATAGAGGAAACCAGAGCAGAAATAACCTCTGAAGTTAAAAAAGACCTCTCTAAATTAATAGAATCTAAGGTAGGGGAACAACTTTAGAAAGGTACAGAGGAGAAATACTGTCTGAACTGGAGAGAGAAAAGATAATTATAATGACAGACTTCAGTACTACTAAAGAAGACATTGATAAAAAAAAATTAAAGGAGAATAGAAAAATGATGGATTCCCTGAATGAACAATATAGGAAAGAAATAGATCTCAGGAAACAGTTTCAAAGACATATACAAGAAAATAAAATCTCAATCACAAGTTGGCAAAATTGTATCAACGAAAGTGAAGACAGAATCTCAGATCTTGAAGACAGAGTTGCAGCTAGTGAAAAGGTAAGAAGGGATCTCTTAAAAACAACTAGGATTCAAGAAAAAATAATTCAACATCTGTAAGATGATGTAAAAATGAACAATGTGAAATTAATAAGAATCAATGAGAAAGGAGTCAATGCAAAGGATATAAAAAGAATATGGGCAGAAGAAAAGAAGAAAACTTCCAAAATATGAAAAAACATTTGCACATACAGGTAACTGAAGCATGCAGAACCGCAAATAACATCAACCTGACCAAAAACACACCCAGACATATAATAGTCAAGATGCCACAAATTTAGCAGAATAGTATACTAAAAGCTGCTAGAGGAAAGAAACAGACCACACTTAAAGGAAAACCCCTCAGAATAACTGCAGATTTCTCTTCACAAACCATGAAGTCAAGAAGAGCATGGAGCAGAGTACTTCAAGTCCTCCATGAAAACAAATTTCAGCCCAGACTGCTATACCCTGCAAAACTCTCTTTCAACTATGAGGGACAAGTGAAATACTTCCATGACAAGGAGTAATCAAAGAATTTCATGACATCAAAGTCAACCCTACATGGTATACTAAAAAATATTTTAGAGAGGGACCAAAACGACTCAAACTAAAGAAATGAGAGCATAAAGATCCCACCAAATAGAGTACTTAATTAAACACAGGAGAAAAAGTGGAAAACAGTAGTAAGTTAACGTCATGTCAATTGTAGGTCAATACATTTCAATTATAACCATCAATGTGAATGGACCCAATTCTCCAGTTAAAAGAAATAGACTGGCAGAGTGGATAAGGAAGCAAAATCCAACAATATGCTGTATACAAGAAACGGACTTAACTCATAAAGAAACTCATAGGATAAAAGTGAAAGGATGGAAAACAATACTATGTGTCCCAGCACATCAAAAAAACAAAACAAAAACAAACAAAAAAAAAAAAAAAAAAAAAAAAAAAAAAAAAAAAAAAAAAAAAAAAAAAAAAAAAAAAAAAAAAGTAGGGGAAGCAATTCTGTTTGCAGACATTCTAAACTTCAAACCAAGACTGCTCAAATGAAATAAAGAAGGACACTATACATTGGTTAGGGGAAAACTTTAAGATGAAGAGGTAACACTCATAAATATGTATGCACCCAACACAGGAGCAGCATGTTATATAAGGCAAACATTAATGGACATGAAAAATCTCATATCCAATACCACACAATCTTAACAGGAGACCTCAACACCCCTTATCCAAAAAAAGATAGGTCAAGCAGACAAAAACTTAGCACAGAAGTAGCAGAACTGAACCAGAACTTGGAATAACTTGACTTAATGGACATACACAGAGTGTTCCACCCAACCACTTCAGAATACACATTCTTTTCACTTGCACATGGGACATATTCTAAAATAGACCACATATTAATCCATAGTTCATGCTTAAGTATGGCAGAAAAACAGAAATTATCCCATGCATACTATCTGACCACAGTGCAATAAAATTGGAAATAAATGACAAAAGAAACCACAAGAACTCCAGAAATACATGTAACTAAAACCACACCCTTCTCAGCAAACAGTAAGTTACAGATGAAATTAAACAAGAAATTAAACAATATCTACAATTTAAAGAAAATTCAAACACAACCTACTGGAATTTATGGGATGCAATGAAAGCAGTTTTAAAGGGAAATTTATAGCCCTGGACTCACACATTAAGAAGACAGAACAGGAACAAATAAATATTCTAATGAAACACCTAAGCCGACCAAAAAACGAAAGAGCAAATCAAATGAAAGACCCAAAGACAGTAGGAAATTATGAAGATTAGAGTAGAAATTAATTTAATTGAGACAAAGAAAACAATACAAAGAATTAATGATTCACAAAGTTGGTTCTTGCAAGATTAAATAAAATTGATAAGCCCCTAGCTAAACTCATCAAAAAGAGGAAAGAAAGGACTCAAATTCAAGCAATAAGGAACAGAAAGGGTGAAATTACTACAGACACAGCAGAGATTGACAGGATCATAAATAGCTACTTTGAGAATCTTTACTCTCACAAAATTGAAGACACAGAAGAAATGGACAGATTCCTAGAAAAGTACAAACTGTGAAAACTGAATCAAGATGATATAAGAACTCTCAACAACCCAATAACAGCCAGTGAAATACAAAATGTAATTAAAAAAAAAAAAACCTACCAACAAAGAAAAGTCCAGGACCTGATGGATTACCACTGAATTCTACAAGAATTTATAGAAGACATAAGCCCAATACTCCCCCAAACTCTTCAGTGAAATTGAAAAGGAAGCAATCCTCTCAAAATCATTCCTAGAAGCAAGCATTACACTGATACTAAAATCAGGAAGAGATGTAACTAAAAAAGAGAACTAAAGGTCAATTTCTCTCCTGAACATAGATGCAAAAATTTTCAATAAAATACTTGCCACTATAACACAACAAATCATCAAGAAGATTATATACCATGACCAGGTGGGATTCATCCCAGGGTTGCAAGGATGGTTCACTATATGCTAATCTATAAATGTGATACCACTGTATAAATAAAGCCAAAGCCAAAAATCACATGATTGCCTCTATTGATGCAGAAAAGGCTTTTGACAAAGTCCAGCATGCATTCATGTTCAAAGTCCTGAAGAAACTTGGAATAGAGGGCCTACATGAAGCTGATAAAAGCCATCTATGACAATCCAACAGCTAACATAATTCTAAATGCGGAAAAATTAAAACCTTTTATTCTCAAATCTGGTATAAGACAAGGATGTCCTCTATCATCACTCCTATCCAATATAATTCTAGAATCATCATCTATACCCACTAGACAAGAAAGAGAAATAAAAGGAATAAGAATAGGTAAAGAAGAAGTCAAACTATCATTTGCAGATGATATAATTTATTTGGAAGACCCCAAAAACTCTACCAACAAGCTACTAGAAGTAATACACAAACTCAGTAGCATACCAGGCTACAAAATCGACACACAAAAGTCAATGACATTCCTCTATGCAGATAACAAACACACTGAGAGAAAAACTAGAGAAACAGTACCTTTTATGATAGCACCAAAGAAAATGAAATACTTGGGAATTAATCTAACTATGGAAGTAAAAGAGCTTTTCAATGAAAACTATAGTACTCTGAGGAAAGACATACTAGAGGATTTCAAAAAATGGAAAGATATTCCTTGTTCCTGGATAGGAAGAACCAACATTTTTAAAAAATCCATACTCCTTCAACTGTTATACAGATTTATTGCAATTCCTATCAAAATACCATCCACATATCTCACATAACTGGAAAAATCATTCCTGAAATTTATTTGGAACCAAAAAAGTCCCAGAATTGGAAAGATAATCCTGGGAAACACAGGTAAGGCAAGAGGCATTACAATTCCTGACCTCAAATTATACTACAGAGCTATCATGATAAAATCAGCATGGTATTAGGAAAAAAAAAAAAAGACCTGAGGATCAATGGAATAGACTAAAAGATGCAGAAGCAAATACAAACACACTCAGCCACCTTATTTTTGAGAAGGGGGCCAAGCATGTTTACTGGAAGAAAGATAGCCTCTTTAACAAATAGTGCTGGAAAAACTGGCTCTCCATCATGTCGAAAAGTAAAACTTGACTCAGATCTATCACCATGCACTAAACTAAAATCAAAGTGGATTAAAAATCTAAATATTGAAAGACAAACCCTAACTTTCCTAGAGAAGAAGAAAGTCAGAGGAAATCTTGAAGACATTGGGATAGACAAAGAGTTCATGGAGAAAAATCAAAATGCACGTTTAACACTAGAAAGAATCAACAAATGGGACTTCCTCCAGCTGAGAAGTTTTTGCTCATCAAAGGAAATTACCAACAGAATGAAAAGACAACCCACAAATTTTGAAAAGATTTTAACTAATAAGTATTCAGACAAAGGTCTTCTCTCTAGAATTTACAAAGAACTAAAAACCATTAGGATCCCAAAATTCAAAGATCCAATCCCGAAATGGGCATCTGAGATGAACACACACTTCTCAGAGAAAGAAACTCAACAAGTCTATAAATGCATGAAGAAATGCTCCACATCGCTAGCCATTCATGAAATGCAAATCAAAACAACACTTAGATACCATCTCACCCCAGAAACAATGGCTACCATAAAAAAATCCACCAACAACAAATGTTGGAGAGGCTGTGGGGAAAAAGGAACCCTTCTCCACTGCTGGTGGGAATTCAGACTGGTGCAACCATTATGGAAAGCAGTGTGGAGACGTCTTAAAAAACTAGAACTGGAAATCCCATTCAATCCAGCTATCCCCCTGCTGGGAATGTTTCCAGAAGAATTGAAAACATCACATTGTAGTGATGTCTGTGCACCTATGTTTATAGCAGCACAATTTGTGATAGCCAAATCCTGGAAACAACCAAAATGCCCATCATCTGAAGAACGGTTGAAAAAGATATGGTATTTTCATAAAATGGAATATAACTCAGCTACAAGAAATGATACATTAGAAGACTTCATGTATAAATGGATATATCTTGAACGTACACTCATAAGTGAAATCAACCAGACCTATATATGCAAATATCATATAGTCTCCCTAGTGTGAGGACACAAAAGAAGAAAGCAAGAAAGATAAGAAAAAGAAAGAAAGAGAGAGAGAGAGAGAGAGAGAGAGAGAGAGAGAGAGAGAAATAGAAATTTGGGGTGGTACCAGGAGTCAATCTCAGGACCTTGCATTTTCTGCATCCTCAACCCCTGTAATGTTTTTAGAAGTGTGACTTAAACAGAAAATTCATTTGGAAGAGAAAAAAATTAATGTTTATTTAAAGTGTTAATGTTTAATTGTTTGATCAGTCTTACACACCTGTCTTTTGATCTAAATTGATTTGATGAGCTGGGCGTGGTGGCGCACGCCTGTAATCCCAGCACTCGGGAGGCTGAGGCGGGAGGATCGGTGAGAGTTCGAGACCAGCCTGGGCTACAAAACTGAGCTCAAGGCCAGCCTGAACTGTACAGCGAGACCCTGTCTCAAAAAGACAAAAAAAAAAAAAAAAAAAAAAAAAAAAAAAAAAAAAAAAAAAAAAAAAAAAAAAAA